>MPNW01000559.1:86783-105862 GCA_011800805.1 Hirudo medicinalis
ATTATTAGTATTATTGTCATCATCATCATCATCATCACTATTATTATTATTATTATTAATATTATTATTATTATTATTATTATTGTTGTTATTATTATTATTATTATTATTATTATTATTGTTGTTATTATTATTATTATTATTAAATTAATTTCATGACGCTACGTTATTCTTAAATTACAAATCGGAATTAAATTATTAAACGAATTAATTTGAAAATTATTTCCAACTCAAACGAGGTAATGAAATCTCGATCAGAGGATGTGATCAAGATTCAATTCGAAGACGAATTGATTGGTTCTGACTTCTGCCATTGGTCTTTGGCAGGTTGAAGCATCATTCGGGAGAAGAATTCCTTGTGATGGATGGAATGATGGATGGATGGATGGATGGATGGATGGATGGATGGATGGATGGATGGATGGATGGATGGATGGATGGATGGATGGATGGATGGATGGGTGGGTAGATGAATTAAAACCCTCCAATCACAATGTTTGTGTTTAAGGTATTTTGAATGAATAAAATCTCTTTAAAAAAATATTTATATTTTGATGAATAAAGTTCTAATAAATAATTATTCGTTTAAATTGTGGTAGTAATAATGACTTTAATGTGAAATCAGAAATTGTCTGATCTTTCATTTAATCTAAAATAATAAAAGTCCTTGAGATAAATGGAAATTATCCTCATCACTGCGGAGGTGATAACAATGCTGTGATAACTGATAAGCGAAGAATATTTGATATTTATAAAATATTTCATAATATTTCCTAATAATTCCAATAATTATTTTCAAAATAATGTAAACGTATAATTTTACGTTGAGAATACATTTATAAATAATTAATAAGAATAGATTTTATAAATTCGTTCACAGTTGCAAATGTTGAGGATGCGAACGCTGAAGTTGAGCATCCATTCAAACTGAGACTTTGTCACATCAAATCATGGAACGATGGAAAGGGATTTGGATTCAACATGCAGTCCGAGAAGAACAAGCCTGGACAATACATTGTTAAGGTGTCCTTGGAAGGATGGAAAGAACGGTGGATGGATGGATGGATGGGTAGATGGAAGGGTGAATGGATGGATTAGTGGGTGAATAGAAGAATGGATAGATGAATGGGTTAAAAGTCTCCAATCACAATCTAGGTGGACGAAGGGACACCTGCCAGCCTCGGAGGACTACGTGAAGGAGACTTCCTCGTGGAAGTGAACGGGTTGAGTATCGAAGGATTCGAGCACAAACAGGTTGTTGAGCTCATCAAAACCAACCTCAAGGAGACCAAACTACTCGTAGCTGATCCCGAAGCTAAGAATTACTTTGACGAGATGCACATCAGAATGTCTGCCGAGTTGTCAGCCAACATCGATATCATTTCATCACCTGATTCGAATCCAGAGGGTAGTTGAAGTGGTTTGTTGTTGTTCAATTAGAGCTGTTGTTGTTGTTGTTCAATTAGGGCTGTTGTTGTTATATTATCGCTCATTTCGGTCACTAGTCCAGGTAATTGTTGGCACTCCAACTCTGATTGGACACGCCCGAACATCGTATTGTGTTCCATTTCATTGCAAGACATATTGTATTGCATTGTATTCAACCCATTAATAATGTCTTAAGTAATGTTTTATCCAATGTCCAAGTCATACTTGCATTGCATAGTTTCATTCGAGGATACTTCATTGTATTGTATTGTTGCATTTAATTGTGTTGGTTTACATTGATTTGTTTAGAATTGTATGCCTGTTTTGCGTCGTTCATTTTTCAATTCTGAGTGGACAAAGTTCGTCACACGATCGTTGAAGGCTTAAAATGTTGTTTTCAAAATTTAATGTTTCCAGTCGTTGAAGCTGCGTGACGTAATATGATGAAACAAATAAAATAATAATAATAATTATTATTATTAGTAGTATAAAATAATATCATTAATCTTATTGTTGTCGTTAAACCCTTTGACAGTAGCGGTATTTTCTATTTGCAGACACCAAAACCAACTCGGAATGTGTGAGTGCTAAATTAGTTAAATTGATCGATCGTGAATTGTTCGTGGTAACTGCTGATGCAGTGTTTGATTTCAAAATCACTTCGTAGTGGTATTCATTAAATAACAATGATGATGATGGTGATGTTGATGACCATGACGATGACGACGACGACGATGATGAGGATGAGGATGGTGAGGATAAGGATGAGGATGATAATAATAAGAATAATAACAAGAATAATAATAATTTTAATAAAAAGAACAAAAATATTTATTCAATCTCAAATCTCCATCTCGCAAAGTTGTATTTGATATTCATCATCATGAATTAATCGTGTCCAATGTCCCCCCGGCATGCAAATAAGGAACCACTTCCACAACAGGTCGACAATGCATGCAACAAGGAAAACTTGAAAGCGGACGACAAGGTAATAAATATTCTCAAACAGATTGAAATTGATTGACTTCAATCGAATGATGATCTTAATAATGGAAACGCTTCAATTGTGAATGTTGAATTGTCTTCAACAGCCCGCCCCATCCCAGGAAAGGAAGGAACTGATATTGGACGTCAAAAGCATTCCAAACTCTTCCCTCTACAGCAGCCAAAGTTCCCCAGGTAGTCCCCCATTTTCTCCAACCATCATCGAGGGGATCGAGTTTGCACCGACAGCTGAGGAAGCAAGACGAAGGATGGCCAAGAAGAAGCAGGCCAATCAGCAGATGAGCCTTAAAGCCAAGTACGAACTCTTTCAGAAGATGTGACGTCATCATCGAAGTTGATCACGTGAACTCGGAGTTCGATCATTTCGAGATTCTGCCTTTGAATTGCACTTGAAATCTTCACGGTGGTATTCATTTACATTCAACATTTACATTCGACATTTACATTCATATTCACATTCCCATGTTAAGTGACGAATTCGGTGGAAATTACTTTAAATAAAGTTTGTTCTTATTTGGAGCTCACATCCTTGAAATAATTGTTCGGACTCGATTTTAAAATTCGACAAATTCTCAGTTCTAATTGGCTCTTAGAACGGCTGAGTGGTACAGCTGTGGTGTTCCTAAGTTGGCAACAGTCTTTGCACGATGGCGCCATTGGTTACCATAGTTACGCTATGGTTTTAACTATGCTGGATGGTGAACATAACTGCTTAATTGGAGTCAATTTGAAGAATTTATTTCATCTTAAAACATTTCAGGTGGAGGCCTATTAAAAATAATCAGTCTAAAATAGATCTTAATTCGGCTTAACTTGTGCAGAGATAATTATAACCACTTAATTATAATCATTTATTTAAACAGCAAAATAAAGCAAAACTTCAATAAAAGCGCAATAATTGCTCCCGAAGGTGGAAGAATGCCAAGCTTAAAATTATTAAAAGCTGCTTCTGTTCAGTTTTTTTATGCCAAAATCAACAAATATTTTTAATCGCTCTCGCATTCCACTCGAAGTTATTCATTGTATCAGCTTATACAAAGCTAAAGTTATTCATTGTATCAGCTTTTACAAAGCTGAAGTTTTCGAATAGTTGTTGGAAGTTTTAACTTGTAACAACAACGTTTTTCAGCACTTAGCACTTCGTTGTAAATAGCATGTAATGATAATGATGATGATGATGATGATGATGATGATGATGATGATGATGGTGGCGGTTCTAACACAGACACCTAAGCTCACGTTCAGACGGACAGGGATGCAGGCAGATAGAGAGACAGACAGACAGACGGAGAANGATGATGATGATGATGATGATGATGATGATGATGATGATGATGATGATGATGATGATGATGATGATGATGATGATGATGATGATGATGATGATAATATTAATATTAATAATAACAACAACAACAATAATAATAATAAATAATGAGCTCTGCAATAAAATAAAAAACACCACTCATACTCTCTTCGTCAATACAAAATGAAAGAACAATTTAAAGGTAAATAAAACACGAGTTTATTAATATAATTGTGGTGACACTTCAAAGGCATCCATGTTTTGTAAGTTGCAGACAAGCTACCTCTTGAGAAGTATTGGTTGACGACGGCCCAATTTTTTTATGACTGAACTCACAAAAAGTCTTTAAATTAGAAGCATGATTGTCTTTAATGAAGAGTTGCGAACGCTCGTGGATATATTTCCTATGTACTGGAGGCAATAACGGGATTATTATCCTGAGTTATACGATGTTCGTTCAATTGTTTATTGTTTATAATTTAATTCACAACCATCAATTTTATCCTATAGATATAAGGATAATAGCTTGCTAACTAAAAGCAATTTTTGTTTTCGAATTTTTTCTATTCTAGGAAAACCATAAAAGTAGGGCTGCAGATTAATCTGCTTTAACGCGAGCGATTAACGTACTAATTTTTTGCAGTTAAAATAATTAAACACGATTAATTTATTTTATTTGGATTTTATTGGATATTTAAAAAATATTTTCACCTATTTTTTGTTTTATAACTTTTTGTTGTTATATCTTGTTATTTCTTTGGCTTCCGGCTTCCCATATTATTAATGTGTACAAAAACAGAACGTATTGCGCTTATAAACATGCCATGGCCACAAGTAGCATAGGTAAGTCAATTTTTGAGCACATAGCCTGATGTAGGTAATGCTTGGACGTTTCCAAAATCGGAGACTGTGGGAGTGGCCACCGGAAGAGGTTTGATGTTCGGAGTTCGAAACCCACCATGACTCTGGCTCAGGGAAGGACGAGCAGAGATATCAGCAACTTTTTTGGATCTTCTCTTGGGGATAATGCAGAGTACTGCATAAGGATTGGCCCGTCCCGACGTAAGATATGGCGTGCGGACGGAATTCAAAGAGGCCTGTGGGATCAAGGATTTCCTTGGCACCTGTCGAAGTCAAGGATGAGTTCCTGTGATGTGTCAGCAGCTGAGAAAAGCTTCAGCACATAGAGCAGAACCAAACCTTTGTCAAAATTGTCAAACCTTTGTGTCCATTGGAATGATGGCGGAAATGTGCTCCATCACATGGCCTTGTTGCCAAGCCTTCAAATACTTAGCTTCTCAAGCTACGGCTGTGCCATGTGAACGGTTATTTTCCCATTCTGGACATGTTGTGAATAGCAAACGTGTTTCTCTGTCTTCAGACAACATCAACATTAACATCAACAGACTCGTTTGCCTCAGCAAGTGGCTAAATGTCAATAAACGAACCACAAAAAATCTATTTCTAGACTACTGTTGCGATTTTTTCGTGAATAAAATTGATTTTTGGATAAAAATTAAATATATTGGGAAATTAAGATGGTGCGATTAATTATGCGTTAATCTAAAATTAGAAACGTTGATCACACGATTAATCAAGATTAAAAAAATTAATCAACCTATAGAAGTGTCAACGACCCCGTCTGATAATGTTTATAGCAAGTCATATTAAGTTTAAGAAAATCATTAAAAACAGAAAAAAAAATGTAAGTTTTGGACCTAGGTGAAATTGGGGTGTGACAAAGACCTTAATCAGACCTTAATCTTAAATTAATTATTATTAACTTTCAGCTTGATAAAAAAAACTGTAAACATTTGTGTTTGCCGTTTTGAACGTTTAGAACTACTACTTTCATTGCTTTTATTATGTATTAATTTAACTTATTGGATCCAATCCACAATCGCTCTATTCACAAATTGGAATGAAATTCATTGAATAAAATCCAGGGACGTCATTTCAGCATATTCCAGGAAGGTGAATCCTCGCCCAACTCTTCATGATATGTGTGTGTGTGTGTGTGTTTAATTAATTCATGATATGATGAGCTTTTATTTTATATGTTTTGGTTTTCAGTACCATTTCCAGTCAGTCACGGGCTGCTCCGACGCACAAATTATTCATAAAATTGTAAATAATTAATTACAAAATATGTCTTTATGTGATGCCGTTTGAAGCGATGAGATAATCAAAGCAATTAAATAGATTATAAGTAACTTTATCGGTCTAACCGTTTAAACAAAACACAAAATTACTGTAATTCAAGTTAAATTTTAAAATGTTATTTTAAATATTTCACATTTAAAACAACGTGGTCGATCCGCGGAATGTTCGGTTTGAATAACAAAAACAAAAAAAAGTAAAATCGAAACCCCTTCGGCAGCATCATTTTTTAGTTAAAACTGCAATAAATAATTTTAGTTCTGACTTTTTAACGCATTCTTATGGATAAGTTACATACTTTTGAAGCTGAAACTGAAGAAAGATATACCGATTGTGAAGGTTTGACATATTTTACCGAATATTTTTAGTACCAATCCTAGAACAATGAAACAGTAATTTAAAATGATTTTATAATGTCTGTATATGTAGACAACCGTTATGGGACTTCATGTTAATGTAAATTACATGTTGGTCGTATTAGGTTAATTGCGCATTACAAATGCATTACATTTAGGTTGTTTTTGTTGGCTGAATATTGTTTTCGAAAAAGGTGTGGAGGGTGCCTTCAAGATTATATTATAATTATTACATTATTATTGATTGACCAATTTAATAATCAATGTTTTAATAATCGTATTAAAGAGGATGAACATGACCTGTCACTTACCAAAGCAGCAAACAAAACTCTTGATCTCAGCAGATCACTTACCGATCATTGCAATAAGCTTGCAGATTTGGATGTTGATGATTTCTTATTGCCTGGAGAGGCAGATCTTCCCGATGATGAAGACGTTCCAACCGAGGTTCACCAAATTTATCCTGCAATACTTTATTGGACTTTTCAGTTGTTTTTATAATATTCGAATGTAAATAATTTAATTTAAATACATGCCAAAGATTAAGAGATTCTTTATAATTTGCTTTTTCAGGTTCAACTGCTTCAAAGACCAGGTGATTTACTTCTATTGTGTTATTTTATTTGATGAATCTCGGACTAAACTCAAATTTTTAAATCCATCAACTTTTAGATCACGCTCTAATAGCGACGCCAGATTCCGATCTGAAGCAAGGTCGGTGAAGACTTCAACTTAAGTCAAGTCTTCTCGGTTCCATTGAATATCTTATTTTTCATTAAATATCTTATTTTTCCAGCCCGAAGGAAGAAGGTGGTGCGTGAGATCCTGGAGACGGAAAAGTCGTACTGCAACGGACTCTGGTTGTTGCTTGATCATTTCATCAGCTCAATCAGGAGATCTCGATTGGTCACTGAGGATGTGTTGGGGTATGCCTTTTGATCTTGAAAGTGAATGTTTGACATCTGGATCATTAATCCAGTGTCACATAAATAAATAACTGCATTAATAAAAAGTCGTCATTACTAAATGTACGACGGCATTTTTTCGGCAGAATACCGATCTAATACTTGCTAAACTTTAGTTAACATTACTGTTGATGAAATTGTAAAATGTATTGTGATCATGAGGAAGGAAATTGTATTTTAAAATATTTGTAAACAGGATAATGTTTGCATCTTCGTTGGAAGAAATCTACAAAAGCCACTGCGATCTCCTTCAAAACCTCGAGATACGATTCATAAATTGGTCTCAAAGCAGTTGCGTAGGAGATATTTTTGCAGACGTTTTTAAATCGCACAACGTGAGTCCATGCATTTTTAATCTTCCGGCAGAATTTTGAGAAATTATTTTTTTGAAATTATTGCACATTTTTCGTGCAGTGTCCCATATTCCAACAGTACCAAATGTACATAAGGAACTTCTCCGGCTCATTGGTTAAAATCCACAAGATTTGCAACAGCAGCACAGATTTCTTCAACTTACTCAAGGTAAATGTTTTAGGCGTTTAATTGTCGATCAAAAGTGGCTTCAATTGAGTTCGTGTTGCAAGGTCCTGGAAGAAGACCAAAAGTGCAACAGGTTGGACATCACTTCATTCCTCTTGACTCCCGTTCAACGCATTCCACGATATGTCCTCCTTCTCAAGGTTTCAACTGCTTCTTCATTTATTTGATGAATGATTGAATAATTATTGCAATGTTATGTAATAAAAGTATGAGCATTCTGAACGGATCCTTAAAAAAAGCTACTGAAGCATTGTCGGATTGTTACATCTACATTGCTTATCAAGAGTGTTATTATTGTTGTTTCCAAGATTTCAACTTATTTTTCAGCAACTTTTGAGGTTCACCAGTCCTGCCCATGATGATTGGATACTCATCAGTTGCAGCCTCCAAGACTTGGGCACTTTTTTGAACAGACTCAACAGTTCCATTGAACATTCCATAAATTTGGTTTCTGTGAAGAGGGGCATCAAACCAAAGAAGAGATTTGGAATTTCACTTTCCTTCAGGTTAAGCATTCAACCACCCAGGAAGTTGAAGAGGCAATCGTCATCCAGGTGAGACGAATTTATCCATTACTTGCAGGGGAAGATCTAGACTACTTTGGCAGGGGGGCCAAATATAAGCTGGCAGATATTTTATAGCCATTTTGCTTGTTTTTTAATATATGCGCATATTTTTGCATTCGTCATATCTTTAAGTTTCCTGTAATGTAAGACACTAATAAGGGTTCAAAATCATGTTATTAATTCAAATAAAGTATCGTTATGATATCCTCTGTCCCTTCTTTTCTATTACATCAATGCATCTTGACTTCGTTGAGGCCACCAATTGTTCCAGGTATTCTTTTTGCAAGATTTTCTAGGCGTCGATTATCACCTCTTTCGACTCATTAGCTGTTGAATATTGTTTTATACCTGTATTACCAGAGTCCCCAAAACTCTCTATATATCTATCTATAGGATAAAGGGTTTAAGTCCACAGAATACGCAGCCCATTCCATGATACTCAGGAATAAAAAAATGCCATCATCTCCTTTGAGGTATATCTTGATGGAAATCAAAGTCATTTTCATGGTGAATCTTAGCAAAGGAAGTGAGAATACTGAAGATGTCTTGATATACCTGTTGCCCTGCAATGGAGCGGATTATTAACAAATCGCTTATGCATCATCTAATACAACATAAATTAATAAACTGGAATCAACACAAATTTGTGAGTGGCAGATCTACTGTAACAAATCTACTCGAATGCATGCAACAATGGTCAGAAGCACTCCAATCCAGACATTCTGTGGACATCACATACCTAGACTTTAAAAAGGCATTTGACTCAGTAGCGCATAAACAAGCTTTTAACCAAATTACAATGTTATGGCATCCATGACAATATTATGGGATGGCTCGCCAACTTTCTTTCACAGAGGAAACAGCGTGTTAATATAGGTGGAATTTTATCAAATATCGCTCCTGTGACCCATGGTGTCCCCCAAGGCAGTGTGCTCTCCATACTCTTATCTTTATACATCAATGATCTTCCTATCATATTCAAAGATACTGGTGTTGTTTGCAAACTATTTGCTGATGATGTCAAGCTCTATTGCTTCCCAACTTCGTCCGAAACCCAACTACAGTCTGCTCTCGACAAGGTAGCTCAGTGGAGTCACACCTGGCAACTCCAACTCGCACCAGAGAAATTTTTCCATACTGGGTCGCAGAAAGAAAAGAAATAATCATGAGTACTCTATCAACGGTCAGACCCTCCAGCAAGTAGACAGGGTTAGGGATCTCGGGATTATGATGGACCCAAGCTTAAAGTTTGCAACCCACATTGATACTATCACTCATGAAGCTGCAGCAGTTTCGTGGATGATCAGGGCTTCTTTCTCCTCAAGGGACCATGATTTCTTAAAGCTTGCCTTTTGCACTTACGTCAGACCAATTCTTGAATATTGTTCACCAGTATGGAACTCTCAACACAAATATCTAATTGATAGAGTTGAAAAAATACAAAAAAGATTCACCAAATCAATTCCATCGGTTACTAAATACCCCTACATGGAAAGACTGAGGCATCTTAAACTTATGACCCTGGAGAGATGCCGCCTCCTGGCTTACTTAACATTTTGTTTCAAATTACTAAATGGCTTTGCGGACTCCCCCCTGAAGCATCCAGGATTACCCAGGTACAAGAGGGCACAGTTTTAAACTTTGATGCAGTAAATTTTCAAATTAGTTGCCAAATATTCTTTCTGCAATAGGATCATTAAACCATGGAATGCATTGCCAAATGAAGTCGTGAACTCAAATACAATTTCTCGTTTTAATGCACTAATACTCGACTTTGACTTTAATAGTTTCTTAACATATACCTGATTATCCTGCCATTCGGACCTTGTGTTGTTCTTTTTGTATGTAAATTGTACAGACTTGTGTTAGTGGTCTCAAGGACCCTTCAGTTTAATAAAAATAAAAAATATAGTCTTTGTAAGTCTGTTTTCGTTTCAGAAAAGCTTATTATGTCTGACCGCATGCTGAAAATCCTCTCCATACCATCATGGAACCTCTCCGAATTTTCTACTGCAATTAACCTCTTACTCCATCTCTAGATCATGCCAGTAATAGTCCCCAGGATCATATATGTTAAACTTTGTTTCGTCTAGAATAATTACTGATTTAATTTCATAAAGTTCCCAGAATCAACCATATGTTTTGCCCATTCCAGCTGTCTATCCTCCTTCTTGAGGTATGGGAGTTTTTAACGGCATTGATGTTAATTACGCAAATACGTCAAACCGATCTTAAAAGATATGACGAACAAATTGGCACATCAATTTGCATTTCTTGTCAAAACATGCAATAAATTCTTTTTTTAACTTTATTAAAAGATTTCGTAGTGATATTTCAATTATATAACCAAATTTGAGGTTATAAAATTCATATTTAAGAGAGTTATGCGAAAAAATGCTCTTAAAGATGTGACGACTACTGTATTTCAATATCTTGATGTATGTACATAAGGGAAAGTCCATTCAGTCAGCTAGCATCGTAGACCGAAGATAAGTTTTTAAACTTTCGAGAGTTGAAAAACTTTTCATTGCCAGCTGTTATGGATGGTCATACAGCCAAAATGAATAGAATCATTCTAACACTTGAATATAAATCATTGCCTGCCCAATACATAGAATCTATAGAATACATAGAAAAATTTGTGATTGCCCGCCCAACAACTTCATGCTACTTTACCCATTATTTAATTACCCACCATTTAATTATTTAATGGTAACGATTTCAAATCAATTTCAACGACAATTCTAGTAGCTTTACCATAGTTGCTAATATTTTCGTCAAAAGTCATAAATTATTGAAATAAAACAAATTTGTCAAATTAGAATAGATATTTTTATCTTAGATAAAAAAAACTGGGGGCCTTGGCCCTCCCCTTTAAATCTGCCATTGCTTACTTAATATTGCAATTAACCACAAACAAATGGTTTTAATGCTGTTGTATTTTAGGCAAAAATCAAATCAACATCTGCAGCCAAATTTTGATCCCAAAACGTCCACCCCTCTGAAAAATGGAAATGAAGCCAACAGACCCATCTTTGAAGAATGTTTGACTGATGCTAATGTTTCATATATTGATGAAAAGCAAGAAAAGGATTCAACTCTGAATGAGACTTGTACAAAGTCACTTTATACTTACGAAGAGTATTTGGTTTCAAGTCCCAGTAAGGTGGATGGCTTTAATGAAGAAACCAAAAACGTCGAACAAGGTGCATCTGCGTCTGCAATACCAGCCAACTTGTTCCCACCTACTGCCATCACTAAAACTGAAGTTAAATCACGTTTCTCAACTTTGAGGAAAAATATGGGCCTCAAAAGCAAGAAGGGTCCTGTTATGGCCACGCACGACATAGCAAACCTCGAGCAGGAAGCGGCGCAAGCGAACACGAGCATGAAGCCGATAAAAAGAACGATGTCTGGGAGCGGCTCTTTCGTCAAGGAAAGATGGCTTAAAAGGTTCAAACCCTCTCCCGAAGTGGGATTCGACGAGGCCGATAATATTTCGATCAAATCGACAAAGAGATCACTCAAAGATTCGTTCATGGGCATTTTCAAGTCGTGAGTATTTATTTGATGAGACTTTTTCTCGTTCGCAAGGGCACGTTTTCACCGAACGCTGTCACCAACTCACCGCCAAAACCACATATATCTGTCCATTAAGGCCAGCTGCATATGTATGTGCATCACTCGAACCCACAATCGAATCCCCGGTCGCAGATACCAACCGATCGGATGTTTAAACATTTTTCTATCCTTTCAGTCTCCCAACCATGCCGAGATCTCAAAACTCAGTATCGTCATTGGCTTCGATATCGAGTACTACCACAAAGTACAACAGCTGATGTGCATAACATGGAACTAAGAACTTAAATGTCATCAGTTTCTCAGCACAACCTCTCGAGGTGTGCTACTTGTTTGAAAGTTCATCCTGGCTCTGTCCAAAGGTGTTTAAAATGATTGCATCTGAACAAATATTTAGGCACTTTATATGGTATTTTCAGCTGATTTATTTTTAGAAGCACATTATTTTATTGTTCAATGACAAAATAGTGTTGTTTGCAATTTAGAGTGAAATTTTATAACTTGGCCTCTCCTGTGTACCTGTGATTGTTGGTGATCTAAGATTTTATTTTAAGTTTTTTAGAGAACATTCATTGAGATCACTGAAGCTTTATCTTTATAAGACATTCATTACATCAGTCTCAGTTGTTTGATTTCCTTATACAAAACATTACATAACACGAGTCCATCATTAGCAAAAGATATAATCGATATATGATATGTTTGATATGTGGCATAAAGGAGAAAGTTTCATAACTTTCACAAGAATCAATTTCAAGAGTAAATTTAGAACATAGATTTTAGGGATCATTCGGCTCGAAGATAGTCTCTCTTTCCTCCGCTTTTCATCATTAATTTGATATCGCCGATGACGATGTCATGTGACATAGCCTTGCACATGTCGTACACAGTTAGGGCAGCTACAGATACCCCGGCGAGGGCTTCCATTTCAACACCCGTAGACCCTTTGCAGGAGACTTTGGATGTTATGTCGATGCAACAGTCGCCTTCATTTATCACAGCCTCGACTGAGATGTGAGTCAGGTTTAAGCTGTGGCAAAGAGGAATCAGATCGGGTGTTTTTTTGACGGCTATTATTCCAGCAATCTTGGCAGTGGTCAACACATCACCCTTCTTCATGGCGTTCTCCTTCACTGCTTTCAAAATCTCCGGGGATACAAATACTCTCCCGGCGGCCTCAGCAACCCTCAATGTCTCACTTTTAGGGCTTACATCGACCATCTGTAGGGATCCTTTCTTGTCAACATGTGAAAGCTCTGTGGTCTCGATTGGATCTTTGCCGGACAATTTGCTCGTAGTTGTACCAAAAGCTCTTCGAATAGGCAGGAATTTATTTTCTACATGAAAGTGCAAAGAGGTGTGCAAATAATTTTTCTGAAAGTGGAGAGCAGAATTCTTGATTTCAGTAAAAGCTACCAAAGACATGAGTTGGTTATAATTTCCTAAGTTCTTGTGAAAGTTTGAGTTCTTCAACTTGGTATTACCTGGGACATGAATAAGGTGTAAGCACTTTGAACTCCATTGGAACATTTCAAACACTCACCCACCAATAAGAATCATGGGACGATTTTTGCTCTGTGCAAGGACGTCCATGCCTTAAATGAGTAAATGATATTTAGTAAATGAATTGAAGGTACTTTAGGAAAAAATTAGAATTACATTCACTTTTCTTAAGAATGATGTTACTGTGCATAATATAATTTTTAAAAGTGTTAACCTGCATGTCTGGCTTTTTTCCTTTTGATGGCAGCGCCAATGATCGTTAAGAGCTGCTCGTCCGCACAACCCGACCTCATGGCATCTCTCAGCGAAACCTCGGCATTGCCGAAAAGACACACCTGCAATGATTAACAATAATTTCACTGCAGTCTTCCATTTCATCCACGCTCAATACATCTTTATTTTATGACAATCTTTTTCCATGGGAAGCAATTTTTTTTACCTTAGAAGCTGCTTTACTACTGATATTATAATAATAATGCTTTAAGCTCGTAGTTGTACAGAAAGAATCAAGGATGATGTTATTATTTTATTATATTATAATGTATTAATAGGTTTTGATAAAAGCCAATTATTCTTGTGAAAACAAACTTTAAGGTTCCCATCAGCAGTTATTCTGATCCTGTTGCATCCGCTACAAAAGTTCTCACTCATTGATGTTATGAAACCAAGCTGCCCCTTGAATCCACCAACTTTCCAAGCCTGTAATCGATGCATCCCAGTATTTTTGTGAGAACCGAGCAAACGATATTCTTAAACAACTGAAAACACTCACAAGCAAATATCAGAACAACCATAAGGAAAATACCATGAGCTAAGAATGGCTGCATTGTAGCATAGTGGCAGCAAATGGGCTCTGGCAGACGGCTGAGGAATGGCATAGCAAGGCTCGCATCGCTCGCTAGCTCCCCTGGCGCTATTGTGTGTGGTGCAATGTAAATGAAATATTTCTCAATGCCTAAAATTTGTGATGTTAATTTTTATATGTATGTTTATTATCAGGTAAATGTGTCGAACATTTCGCACGTCTGGTTTTAATACCTCCGAAAGACAAACCATTGAAGGCATTATCAACACTGCTCACTTTGGAAGTACTTGAAGCTTCAGTTTCCAGAAGTTTCAAATCAGGAAATATAAATTTGATCTTTTCCAACATGGCCTCGTAAGGCATAAATTTTCCCTTACTCCACTTGTTGCCATCAAAAGGCATGTATTCAATGAATCTCACATCAAGAGCCTTCAAGAAATTATGAAATATTTCATTAAATTACCCCATCGGATTACATTTACGACCAATCAAACCAGCCTTGTTTCTCGTAAGCTCGACAAATCCTGGAATCTCTTCATCGTTAAGATTTTTCATGACTACACAGTTAACCTGAATGATGATGAATTAGTAGCCAAGCTCGCGAACACATTTCCAAAGGCTCACCTTCACAGAATTAAAACCGAGATCGAGTGCAGAATCGATTGCTTCGAGAACTTTGCGGTGACCTTTCCTTCTGGCAATGAACTCGAATTTCTTTTCCTCTAAGGTGTCCAAACTAATGTTCAATTTGTTCAGTCCCGCTTTCTTTAGGGCCGGCAGATTCCTTCCGAGCACGATGCCGTTGCTGGTCATGCTGATTTCTTCGAGGCCGTCCGCTTTCAACTCATCGAGTCCGGCTGATGGAGATAGAGTTACTCTAATTCATTAGCTTTTAGTTAGCAATCAACTGGCACTAAGAATGTTATCATCATGTTTATTTGCAAAACAATATTAAAAAGCAATCACAAATTTACATCAAGTGCTTGTTAAGCATTTATAAAAATCTCAATTTAGCAGATTTGACAAAGGTATTTAATAATAGGAACTTATTAAGCAAAAAAAAACTGCTCTTTTCATGTTTTCATATGATTTCAATTCTCTTCCCAAAATATTCTCTGGCTTTTTTATATCAAGTAATAACTACAACAATCCTTCTCATTTTTTACGTAATACACATGAATATAGTCCNAATTTGCTTTATTTATTATTTAAAAAGTCTTACAAACAATATTTATTGCGTGAAATTGTATAGTTTATGATTTTGTAAATTACTCTGTGTAAAAGTTTCCTGTATATAATGATTTATTGGGTCAGTCAGTCTGATAGCGGAAGCGTGCGCTTCCTTAAGGCTGGCCCTTTGAGTTTATTTGAATTTGTTTTAATGCTTTTGCTTTGTATCTAACAGCTTGTTTGTTTAAATCAATAAACTCAAAAAACATTAAAAAAAAAAAAAAAAAAAATTTAAATCAAAACATTCAGCGAGATATAATTAAATACAATTCTAGACCATAATAATAATAATAACAATGCTCACCAACGAGTTGAACTGCATCCCTCCTGACGAGCGGTTCTCCTCCCGTCAACCTGATCTTCGTTATTCCTTCCTTTACAAACAATTTGGCCAATTTCAAAATTTCAGGAGTTGTGAGAATTTCTTCTTTTGGAGTTAGTTCAATCCCTTCTTCTGGCATGCAATATTGACCTAGAACCATAATGGCATTTTCATAGGTTTGATTAATGGAATTCTATGCTTTAATATAAAAATTATATGTGTCCATTATTTACAATTTGTAAAGCAAAGATAAAAGTGTTTCATACATCTCAAATTGCACTTCTCTGTCAAGGAAATCCTGAGGTATGTGTGTTGTCTGTTGAATGTGTCGGTTAGAAAGTCCGAAAATGGTTTGAATGGAATATTTGCATTATCTCCTGATGTCCCTGTTTTGGAGATGGTCTTAAATGATTAAAGAAAATTAGTCACCAGTAAATAGAAATTTCAAATTATTAAACTTCATATTTTACCTGCACATTGCTGCTGAATCTTCTGACAGCAGCAAGAACATTGGCATGTCTGCACCAGCTCCACATTGTCATCTCTTTTCCTCTTGTGCTCAATCTCTAGGCAAGCTTTTAAAAGCTTTCCAAGCAGTCAGCTATACCAATCAGCAAGCAGAATAAAGGTTAATTAAACTGCTTGTTATAAGACAACAATTAAATCAGGCAGTCGCCTCTATACCAAACTCCCGCTGCGAGTCATCAACTGAAGTCGTAAATGAAGTTTGACAACAACGATAACGATTCAGTTTGATTACAGTGGCGGAATGATGATATTTAACGGAACTTCAAGACCACAACAGCAAACAAACTAATCACCATGCTCATACTGCCAAACCAGGACTAATAGAATGTTAATCAAAGATGGCAGATAAGATAAGCTTTCGCATTTTATTTTCGAGAAAGCACCGCTTACCGCTGACAACAACTGCACGTGTAGTTAATAACAGCTTTAATGACTATTACGTCGTCAGACGGAGATGATTCTGATGAATTCATCTGCCAGGGAATAATTTGGACGATACCCCACATGGTCATAAGCATGAAAACAGATTATATAATACCCAGATGTTCCCTTTGTTAAAACTCAAGTCAAGCAAAGGCCGAGGTTACCTCAGCTGAAAAGTGCATCAGTTATTTTGATGGAATTTGCTTTAATAAAAAAGCAATAATAAAATATACACTTCATAAACAAACCTTGATGAATTTTTAAAAACAATGTCAGGGCCAAATGATTAGAGTTGCGCACCATGAGTGACTATGCTAAAGCTGTTGCCTGTTCCAGCGGTAAATCATGTCATGGCGTAAGTAAAAGCTAAAAAACTTTAAATATCACCCCCGTAAAATTTCAAGAGCTTAAAGCAACACTTTCTTATTTCTAATGTTTGCTGGCATCAAAAAGCCACATTCCGAAAATGTCTCCAGTCGGCTGAAAGTTAACGTTAAGTCTGCATATTACAATAACTGCTCAAGAAACGCTAATTCACTCCTTCATTGGCACATTATTTAACAGATATTTGTAATTATGTTCTTATATAAAACTTTGTGAGCATTTGCGAACTTATATTGGATCATGCATATTTTTAAAACTTCTAAGTAATCAAGTCAGAAAAATTTGCCGGGCCCCCGTGCAAGTGTCCCCCCACTCTGAGACCCTGCATGACTTTATAACATAGAGCATAGAACACCGAATTCACGAAGAGCAGCATTGTTATAAATTAACTTGATTTTCGTCTAAAATATAACCGTTAAAATATAAGCAAGAATGGTTGATTTATTTAGGAAATGTAAAAAAAAATAGGTTTATAAAAAGTCAGTAAACTCGGTTTTTAACGAAAGTCGAGGGACTTCAGCCAGCTACTGCCTGAAACATTATTGCGACAGTTATTTTTGGTGGAAGCTTGTTTTGTTAACTGGTTGCATTTTACTTTAATTGCAAACATTTGTTTTCAGTTGACAGCAATAAAAGCTTTAAAGTAATTATTTCTTGCAAGTTATTCAGTTAACTGAATGCTTGTCTAAGTAAAATCTAGTGATTTAAAGGGAAACTTTGGTGTGATGAGGTAGACCAATAAAAATAAAACAGTATTCTTTCAAGAATTTCACAAAACTCCGTTATATTCTGTCACTTCATACCTGGTCACAAATTGGTCATTAACGATAGATAGATTATGTAATACCAGAAATACTGGTCGTTTCCATCGATTTGTCAACAGAAAGCTATCAACACATAACCCAATACAGGAGATAAAAAGACAAGATGGTACATTCACTTCTAATCCAACCGAGATAGCCAATATTTTCAACAATTATTTCTGTAGTGTATTCACAGCTGGTGATGGCTCAAACTGTACCACGCCTCCTCGCACCAGCAAAAAACTTGAAAAAATCATTTTCACTCCTGATCGCATTTATCAGACACTGCGAAATCTCAAACCCTCTTTCTCATCTGGACATGATGGTATTACAAATAGTCTCTTTAGAAATTGTGCTGGTGGACTTTCCTTACCATGTGCATGAGATACCCCTTGATTGGAGCTCAGCTTATATCACTCCTATCCACAAAAAAGGTTCCACATCTCATCCAGGGAATTATAGACCAATATCACTCACATCTTGTTGTCGTGCAAAGGAACAGGTGATCAATAAAGATGTTCTGAATTACCTTCAGGCAAGCACCTTATATTTCCTAATCAACATGGTTTTCTGAGTATGAGGTCAACATGTGCAAACCTAACTGAGTGTACCAATGACTGGTCAACTGCAATGCAACTCCACCAGGGCACCGACATTATATACTTTGATTTCAAAAAGGCCTTCGACTCAGTGTCTCACAAAAAATTATTGACGAAACTTCAGGCTTATGGAATTTCGGACAACTTATTTTTATGGATAAGGAAGTTCCTATCGAATAGAACTCAAGCCGTGAAGGTGAATGGCTAATTGTCCAACAATGGAGATGTGCCTCAATGGGCCTCAGATGGGCCCGATGCTTTTCCTTATTTACATAAATGATGTTGTGGACGCATTTACAGACAACTCTGTCAAATACAAACTATTCGCAGATGACTATTCAAGCTCTACTCAACATCATCATCTCCCCACAACTCTTCCTTACAAACTGCTATTGACAGGTTGGTGTTATGGAGTGAATAATGGCAATTACAATTAGCCCCAGATAAATTACAGACAATTACCCTCCAAGCTTCCATCAAAACAGCGGGGAACAGCACCACGCCCAATAAATACACAATCCGCTCACAACCCATATCCTTCGTAGACAATATAAGTGACCTAGGTGTCCTCATTGAC
>MPNW01000559.1:125175-139438 GCA_011800805.1 Hirudo medicinalis
TACAAGAAAAGATCAGTCTGATGTGATTAGGTAATCTAAAACCAACACAGACCATGAAGCCTGTCAGTGTATAGTCAGTATAAAATTTCAGTAAGCAGAACAGTGAGCTTTCATTTATCACCTACTATAAGTATTGATGACAAAATACCACAAAAAAAATGAGCAATAAATATGCTCATAGCATGTTATTTGGTTTTTTTGACTGCGACCTGAATGAATTTACAATAATGGAATGGCATGTCACTACTGAAAAACAGATTACAAACGTACATATCAAAATCTGCATTCCACATACATTTTTTTGTATGAATATTGTCTGTGAGTAGCCAAATAATCAAGGATGTTGCAACAAATCAAAACAATAATCTTATACACTCACCTTGAACAAGTTTTTGGCTCCAAAGCCTTTGCTAGGGAAAGTCTTTTTTACTCGTAAAGTAATAAGAGACAGATTTTCATAGCATTTGAGCCAGTCTAATGCCTGATCTTCCGTCTGAAGATTGACATGCATCAACGCTTCCAATCCATGTTCGCTGTCATTGCATGAATCAATTAGGTACTTTACTCCAGGTGGTAGAAAACTCTGATGCAACGATAACGAAGAATACAACACTTCATATATTAAATGTACTTCATTTATATAGCGCCATATGCATAGCGTCAGAGGCGCTTCTTGTCAACCATTTATATAGCGCTCCTTCCCAAGGGCAGTGCAGGCTGGGTTTCGAACACGACACATTACGACTGTTGCCATTACCGCCGTGTGCAGGAACGTAATCCATTCGGACAATCTGCACAAACTTAACCTCAGTTATTAATAAAATATTGTTAATGAAATACAATAATCTTCTCGCTACTCTTGAACAACCTTCAACTTTTCTGCTATGTTATCGTCGATTGGAGGGGCACAAAAGGAACAAGCAAAAACGTTCATTTCTTCGAAGTCACCAGCTCCACTCGACATCGCTACTTTTCCAACTAACTACACTACAACGCTGAGTTTTGCCGCGTCTCCTCTTCGACCAATCATGTTTCAGCACTCTACTCTTGCGTCTCAACAATGGAATTTCCCCCTTCCGACCAATCATGTTTCAGCGTTGATATTAATNTGCCGCGTCTCCTCTTCGACCAATCATGTTTCAGCACTCTACTCTTGCGTCTCAACAATGGAATTTCCCCCTTCCGACCAATCATGTTTCAGCGTTGATATTAATTATTCATGAGTTATTCGTTTAGATTGCGAAGAAAAAGTCGCAGGAGGGCTCTAGCAAAGGCGAACAGAAATTTGTTACAGATCTCAATTATAATTTTTGTATCTATGTATAAGTTAAATGTAAATTAATTGATAACCTATTTGTACATCACATTTAAAAAATCATTAAGCGGACTAATGGTAAGAAACAAACAAGAAAACAATTGTAAAAGACATGCACCTTGGTATACAGAATTCTTCCAACGGGACAGTCAATCAGAGCGCATATGAATCTTCATTAGTTTTTTATGAAAATAACAATACAAAATTTATCAATTAAGTATGATTAAATGCAAAAACTAAATTAATTAAAATGGAAGTATTAAAAAATGATGTAACCAAGAAGCGAAATCGCAGAAGTAAATGAGAAAAGCGTGCGAGTGTTGGAATATCTTCTTGTTGTGCCGCGATCTCGTAATCGTTCCTTCATTTTTTTTTTTTAGAACTAATAGACGATTGCCCGGGGCGGTCGTCTGATTTAATAATCCGTTAACCATCAAAATTTCAAAAAGCTCTCAAAAATTTATTTTATGGAACTGCAATCAAATCGGTTAAAATTTTACAAACAAATTTTCTGAGCAAAATTTTTTTTATGACAGTTTCAAAATTCAGTCCATCGGCAAGTTACCTCTCTATAGGACTCTAGAGGACTGCCGAGTCTGTAAGCCTTGTCTGGTTCATCGCTGATCGAAGATAGTTTTTTATTAACTTCTAACATTCTAACATTTAGTAATCTAGTAATTCTAACATTTTTATTCTAATTAAAAATAGAAAGATCCGATTCGATACCAAATATTCCTATTCAGGGAATAATCAGCAAGTGATCGTTAAGCAATAACTGGCGACATGGATTGCGTAAGTGTAGTATTAACAGGTAAAACCACCCTCTTGTTAATTGAATAAATCCAACTGGTTAGCAACAACAACAAAATAATTTTACAAAAGAATCTTAAAGCTTCGCTCCTCAATGGGTCGCTTCATGGAACCCATGTGAATGTCTTTTCCAGATTGTCGAGAGATTTTAAGCTTCAAATTAATAAAGCACAAACTCAAAATTATTTCGATGTCATATTTCGCACACGTGAATACACTAGTTACGTTTCTTTATTGCGTTGAAAAGAAGTTCTGCTTAGAAGAATTACACAATTGTTTTAATGAATTAATATCGATGAAATGCTGGTCAGGGTCCAAAATGCTATTCGACGTTATTATAAAACTTTGATGGAGTGTTTGACGTCCTCGTTTTGACTGAAACTTGGGTACCATCTGATGTTCCTGATTCTGATGATTGGATGCCCCCGGATGCACATTGCACATAGCCTCACTCCAGGCAGTTTCATCACCGTCCACCAACACCAATAAGATCCTCTCCAAAATACTTGAGGATCCATGATACTTCTACAAGTTCTAAGAAATTACGGAACAGTTTTTAAACAACCTCAGAAGCATTATTTCTTTCACTAGCTTTCAGTGGAGGCAAAACTTTGACTAATCTTCCAGAACTCTTTCAGGATCATCTGACGACTTTTTGACTTTATTAAGTCATAAACAACTCTTCACCAAAATTCGACGCAAGTCTTTTGTACACTTTTATTACCTTCCGACCACCACGATTGTTTAAAAAATATTTTCAACATAATTTCTCGAAAAGAGTTCACACGCGTTCAAAACCTCGTTCATTTGGGGCAGACAAGCACAGGCACCTTTGAATGATGGACCACGTAGTCACTGACGCTGCCAAGGACTGTTCTTCTGACAGCATCGAGACCTCTGGTTCCGATGATGATCATTCTGGCTTCCTCAGTCTCTGCCACGTTGATGATTCCTTGACCTGGAGACTTGTTGTGTTCAGTCCTCAACTTATATGGGACCTGGAAGTATTATAAGTATTAAAGTGGTAAATAAACGTGGTGGATGACAAATCGAAACTGAAACTACGAGGAACATTTCATTCCGACCTTCTTGGCGATGAGTTCGCTTTCGAATTTGTCCTGAACTTCGTTGATTTTGCTGATCTGTTCCTCCATTATCTTCTTCCAGTCATCCACTGGGAGACCCAATCCGTCTGTCAATTAAATTTAATGTAATAAATTATTATATTAAATTTATAATATATTATAATTTAAAATGAAATTGAATTATATTATATTAAATGAATTGTGCAAGAGTTAAAAATGAGAAATATTTAGCATTTTTATGCCATCTCTCGAACAAAATAAAAACTTAACTCTTGTCTCAAATTACGTCCACATTTTCAATCATTCCATCCTACATTCGCTGGTACGAACAATATGATCGACAATATTCATTAATTAATTAATTCATTCATTCATCCATCCATCCATCCATCCATCCATCCATCCATTCATTCATATTTATTTATTATTTCAATTTCAATTTATTTGTTTATCGATTGTATCTGTGTTGGCAAGATAATTATTTTGCTTTAAATTAGTTATTAGTTAATGTTTAATGACGATGGTGACGATGATGATGATGACGACGACGACGATGATGATGATGGTGCATTGCACATGATGAGGCGAGCGACACCAAGCATTAATTGCTTTGCATCCTCGTGTTTGTCTAGCGCAGCTCCCTAGTGAGTCATCGGTTGTTGATTGTTTTCTTAGTAATTACTTTTAATTAAAGGACATTTTATTATTTTCTTCTAAGTCTTCCAGAAGAATGAGTCAACGTATGTGCAATTGGGAAGGAGTAACTGTGACTCAAATACAGAATCCAATGACAGTCGGTTAAGAATGACAGAAATTTGATAATTACATCTTCGTTTGTGCCTGTAACTGAGATTGATTTCGTGAGGAAATTTCACGTATTTCGTGGAACCAATAGGACGAAGGGTGGAGTGTTTACAATGCCACGAAGGAGGAGCCTACGTTGTCATTGACGGATGACGCGGAAAATTCTATTAACAGATCTCGAATAAAGAATAACGATGATGATAATGATATTGTTTACGTCATGGGTGACAATCATTCGTTTCTAAAAGTATATCGACAATCTGTGCTTTCACTGTAGATGAAGATGGAAATGGGATGACGGTGGTGATGATGATGATGATGGCGATGGTTATGATTACGATAGTTATGACTCACGTCTGAACGAGAAGAGATGGAAGTTCTGAATCTCAGGGACGTGGCAAATGACCACAATGTCATCCTTCCTTCTGATTTCATCCAAGTACCCTGCCATTGAATGTTTGTAATGAATATTAATTAACATTCCATAAATAGCAACTCGTTAATATTCGTGACCAATGACTAAGTTTGTTTAATCGATATTCAATGGGCTGAATTCGCAAATCGCTTTTAATGTCAGGCACAATGAATATATTATGCAAAGCAGCAATAATTTATTCTGCTGCCTTACTACATCTTATATTAATATTAATGTTGACAATAATTAGCATAATGCAATTAATTACTAAATTTAAAACTGATTTTTTAAGTTTTGCTTTAAGGAATGCAAACAATGAGGATGAATGTCGAGATGAGTTGTATTGATTTTACCAAACAAATTATTGAAATATTAAAAGAAATTCGAATAAAATTAATTTTATTAATTTAAATGGATATTATTTCGTCACCTTATCATCTTCATCGTCATCGTCATCGTCATCATCGTCGTCATCATCATCAGCAGCAGCAGCATCACATAATCATCATCACATCATGATTATTATGTAATCATCTTCACATCATTATTATTGTATAATCATCATCATCATCAATGGGGCGTGATTTAACCATGATTCAGGTAAAGACAGGTGCTAAGACGTTAATCGAGGACATTCGGAGGTATAAAATGAACTTTTGGAAAGCCGTTGTGTGCGTGTTGAAATACTGAAGCACATCATGAAACTTTCGTTTGTCGTGTTTATTAGTTGAAGTTTGTTGTGAACTGTTTCGAAAAATTACCTCTGGTAATTTTAGTTGAAGTATTTTATAATCCTTTATTTGCGCACTCTCTGTGGCTCCTCAAGTGAATTATCATCTCAGTTTCTGATAAGGCAGGACAAAGTTCTGGTTTGTAATTCAAAAAAATTGTGCACAAAAGCATCAAGAATGTGTGACTTATGGACCTTTAAATTATGAAAACATGTAAAACAGAATAAAATACTGAGTACATTCGAAACATCGTCACAGGTGGTCGGTTGTGTGTCTTTAGAACATCATGAAATTGCTATCGATCGAAACACATGCTTTAATTGAAGTTATTCTCAGAACCATCAACTTAATCGCTTGTCCTCCTCTAAATAATCACTTAATTTAATAATTTCCAAGTCGAGTTTTTATGAATTAATTAAATTAAAATCTTACAATTTTGAAGACATTATGAATGACTTGTTGAAGATGAAATCATGGCATGAAATTCTTCGAAGAATTATCGGAGGAAATTTATTTCCATTTTGTAAAGTGTTGTCCCATCCTCGATATGGATGTTTAATCGTCTCCAAGGTAAACAGTTTCTATAGAAACGATGACACGGCGCAATACGTTGTAATATGACACATTTTCAGGAAATGTGCATTATTGAATCGATGGCGTGGTTGCTAAATCTCAGAAACTTTCGAAGGAATGAAATTATTTTAAACTCACACTGGAAAGCAGCCATGGCATTTTCACTGGCATCCACTGCCACCACGATGATCCTAGATTTAGTTGAAGACATAATTCTTTAATGTTATTGGCTTCCTCAATAACCGAAACAGCGAAATCAACCACTAGCGAAATGAAGTCGTGCTCTGGTCTTTATATATGCCTCTCACACTGCGAAGTTGATGAACTTGGGGTGTCCGCTATCGCTTGAGACGCCCAACTCTCATTCTTGGCCTTTCAATCATCAGGTTTTCAAGCTGCCCTGAATTCCAGTCTCTCGAAAGATCCATTCTTGGGTCGGTCTTGACCGGCGGTATCAAGAAATGAGAGACACATATTCTATACTTTGGTCCAGTGTCTGACTGGATTAAAGGTGCACGGATTACGCTAACCTGAAGAGATTATCTTCAAGGTAAATGGAACTGGTGAGACATCAAAGGCGTCCATTAGGAGTGAGATAATCGATTGGAAATAAGATAATGCGATTCATAACGCTGTAAGGATCGTCTGAAATTTGATGCTCAAACTTCACAGGCGTCCAAAATGAAGAGCTGAAGACAAATTCCAAACATGGGAATATCATGGGCTCATTATAATTTGTTGTGGTTTTAATAGGATTATTTATTAATTATGAAACTTGTCCTCAGGCGGTATTCAGTTGTTGATCCTGTTGCATAATTTATGATTGCATCTCATTATTCAGTGACATCAACATTTGGATGATGTCCTGTTGTCGGCATGGCAATAATTTCTCTTGTGGCTCATTTATTAATTCTAACATTCGCCGTGAAAATATTTTAGAAGTGAAGAAAACTCGTTTGGTTTCTCGAGTATTTTTGCAAAGAAAGTTCAATAACTTCTTGATTCTCTTGTAACATCTAAACATTCCCCTGATTAAATCAATTTAATCGATTCGAATGATTGGAATGTGTTCTCGTGTTGCAACTGATGTAGCAACTAATTGTTTCAGATCATCTAACGCTCATTATACTTCTGCCCTAAAGAGTCTGCTAATAGCGGCGAACACGTTGAATAGTAATTATTACATTGATATAATATTTAGTATTATATTTATATAATATCTAGTGCAAGCAGATTGGAAGAATGTTTATATAAAATTCAAAACAATGATTGGCTGCTTTTATTGGATGATACCGGATTACACTATGTAGGTCAAAGAAATTAAAGCCACAGACCTAATAAACTTGCAAACCTCTGGAAAGGATGGAGTAACCTAAGCTAAATATGAAACTAAGATTATTTATGATTATTATGAAGTAATTGAGTATGAGATCTCGGTGCTGAATCTGAGATGAGAGCACATTTGCTTGAAAGCACATTTTGGAATTTGTAAGTAAATGAATGAATTTATGAATGAATGTTTCAACAAACATAAAATGGAGATAAAGACTAAAGTTTCCTCCATGCGGATCAAAAGCTAAAAGTTTTATTCTTGTTTTGAAAAGACCAATTATATTCACTTAATAATTAATTAATGTGACGACTTCTTTCGTCATTTGTGTCTGGAATTTATATTAGAGTCTTTAATGGAGCCATTGTTTTACCTCATTTCCACACAATACCGCTCGTTTGAACTAACGTAGCATAATTGATAGAAAAAAGCAGGTATTCAATCAACAATCAAATCAGTTAATAACATCGTGAGTTTTTTTCTAATGTATTTTTGTCAGAAATCTGACTAATTTTTTTTTGTTAGCAAATTCACTGCCTAAACTTTAAAAATTCTGATTGGAATAGTTTCTAAATATTTTTTCAGATAGCAGATTTATTGCAGATGCATTTTCGTTTTGAATAGGCTGCAATTATTATTTGATTTTTAAATTGTACCCCTTAAGCTACGTAAAAATATATTTGATGAATATAATGTAATTCAATTACTTTTAACAAAGTTACATTTTAAAAATGCGAAGTATCGCAATATTTTTTTGTTTATAACTTATTTAGCTGCAGCTCATATTCAGTTATTTTTGAATTTTTCAAGATATAAAATATAAACAAACATAAATGGTGAATATTATTTTTTTTATGAATATATATGATTTAGAATGTCTTCTTTGAGCATAATTCTGAATGACGATGCATTTAGCTGTTTGCTTGTAAATTACCAAACTACAGATTGAGGGGCTTCCATTTAAATTTATAACATGTTTTTTTTAGGTTTTTGAGAAGTATTGGGACAATAAGAATGTCCAGAAACATTTGGAATCTGGAGATGTTGTTTTGGTGAGAATTCTTCCAAAGCTTAAATGAACTTGAATTAATTTCAAATAATGATTTGCTTAAAGGGTGCCCTCAGAATTAATCAGAAAAATTATGAAGAGGCATTTGTTCCTCATCCGGTTTGATTTTTAATTCACTACATTGAGCTCCTAAATATATTGTTTAAACACTTTTAGGATGGTTCTGCTGATATATTTATCGAAGGAATGAAGATGAGGAACAGAGCATTAAATGGAGATTCAGTTTATGTGAAGATATTTCCTCAAACCAAGTGGAAAGTAAGCAAAAAATGCCCAATATCAAAGAAAAATCAATCAAACTGCTCATTTTAAAAATAGATTCCGATAGAAACCCTGAATGAAAATGTTGATAACATCAGCAACTTGGTGGCTGCAAAGTCGCCTGGGTTTAGCGGTTCAAATGCAAGTAACAATGCTGAAGATAATTGTACAAAAGAACAGAGAACAACTAAAGCACCACATAACAAGAGCAACAAACATTCCAAAAATGTTGTTAAATGTCCAGAAGCATTGGAACCTCTGAATGAAAATCATTTGGCAAAGCCTGAAAACACCAGGTTTAGACTGGTTGCCTTAAATTCTGATGGTTTAGTTTACTGTGTGATATAGATTTTATTTATTTTTGGTTAAGTTAATTATTTTCTACTAATTTGTATTTGCATAAATTATTGTTACACCTAAGTGAGGCTTTAATATTACATGCATTAGATTCACAACATTGGAGCAACTTTTGAGTCGACCCCCTTCAAATGTCAATCAACTCATAGTGGATTCTTTCAAGAAGTTGAATTTGAGTAATGGACACTTAAGTTTCGTCTCAGTTGCCTCCGAGATCATAAAGGAATTGTTCCAACCGATGAGGACAGGCAAGGTGGTGGGCATAGCCGAAATGAAACACAGCAGAAACTCTGCGGGGACCTTGAAAGCCGACAAAAACATGATGGCCTTATTTTCTCCGAGAGATTGCAGAGTTCCGAGGATTAAAATCCCCTCGATTTGTTGTCCGAGCGGTTTTTCCGAAAGACCGGACGACTTCAAGCACGTCCTGTTCATTGCAAGAATAACCACTTGGAGTGAAAAGAGCCTTTTTCCTCTGGGACAGTTGGAAAATTGTGTCGGGGAGGTTGGTTCCGTCGATGCCGAAACCTTAGCCATCTTGTTAGAACACGGCGTGGATGCCGAGCCCTTTTCGGACGGCGTCCTCGCTTGTTTGCCATCCGAATTGCCATGGAAAATTACAGACGAAGAGATTGGCAAAAGAAGAGATTTCAGAGGGAATGTTGTTTTCACCATCGACCCGGATTCTGCCAGAGACATGGATGATGCTTTGTCCTGCGAGTACCTCGGTGATGGCTTGTACGAAGTCGGCGTTCACATAGCAGACGTCAGTCACTTCGTCAGGTCCAATACTGAACTCGACAAAATGGCTTCTCAAAGGTCAACGAGTGTTTATCTCGTTCAGAGAGTCATTCCCATGCTTCCGAGACTGCTTTGTGAACAACTCTGCAGCTTGACTCCCGGGGAGGATAGACTGGCATTTTCGGTCGTCTGGAAGATGAACGAGGATGGGGAAGTGCTGGAAGAATGGTTTGGAAAGACCATAATTCGTTCGTGCAGCAAGCTCTCTTATCGTCATGCCCAGGGATTCATCAACGAGCCAGATAAAACGTGGGAGCCCGATCAACTCCCACCAATCTTTGGTGAGGTACCATCAAATATTGTCAAGGAGAAAGTCCTTCAATTACATCAACTTTCAAGGCATTTGAGAAACAGGAGGAAACTCAATGGTACTCTGAGACTCAACCAGGCAAGGTTGAGCTTCACTTTGGATCCCGAATCGTGTCTTCCGCTCGGCTGGTCCGTTTACCAACAATTGGAAAGCATGAGCCTCATCGAAGAATTTATGTTGCTTGCAAACATGGCAGTTGCTCACAGGATTTACAAATCTCATCCGAATACAGCTCTTCTGAGAAGACATCCACCTCCTCAGATGAGAGTACTGGAAGAATTTGTGGCTTTTTGCGCCACTTACGACATTGTCATTGATCCGACCAATGCAGGGTCCCTGCAAAAGAGTTTGAATGAATTGAGCAACAAAGATGAGGATAAATTGCCGCTCCTGGTTTCACTCTGCTCGAAGAGCATGCAACAAGCACTGTATTTCTCATCAGGGGCTCTTCCAGACATCGAAGATTGGCGCCATTATGCCCTCAATGTACCCCTCTATACCCACTTCACCTCTCCCATTCGGAGGTACCCCGACATCGTCGTACACAGGCAACTCGCTCAGGCACTGGAACTTCCTGATTATCTGACTGAGATTAAATTCGACAGTCGCTTGCTCGAGAAGCAGTGCCGGCATTCGAATGATAAAAAAACGAATGCAAAGTATGCAGGAGATAAAAGCATAGAGTTGTATCTTTCCATTTTCATCCAGAAATGTGGTCCATTGGAAGAGGAGGGGATGGTGATCGGTGTTTTGGATCACTCGTTCGACGTGTACGTGCCCAATGTCGGTGCCACGAGAAGGGTTTATTGTGAGAAATTGCCCCTGGAGAGGTTTTCATTCGAGAAGCAGGAGAAGAAACCAAGTATGACCATCACTTGGAAGCCATCTGACACTTGCCTCGAACCTGTGGAACAAGAGATCAAGATCTTCACCAAAGTCAAATGTAGGCTCTCTGCATCAACTGAAGTTTTCAAGTGGAATGTAAGCTTTCTTGAGAAATTATAATAACAAGATGTTTATTAATTATCTCTTGTTTCCAGGTGGACATAAAACATCCTCACGAAAATTAGCTCCTCAACTTAAAGCTTCAATTGTTTCGTAGGATTTGCAACTGTTTCGTAATGTTTTTCTTGAAAGATGAACACGCATCTTCGAAACTTGCTTGAGGTTGTGATGTAAATTGTTGCATGTTTTATTTATTATTTGATGGAGATGTTTCTTGAGATTGGACAGTTTTTACAATCGCGGGTTTATTTATCTCGAGCTAAGTAAATGTGTTGGTGGGATTATAATCTTGTTAAGAGATCCATTTGTAAAGGACTGATCGACGGACTAGAGCTTTCTGGTGAGATCCGAATCCGATGATAGCGATGCGGGGCAGCGCTTATAAAACCTTTAGATTGGTCGAATCGCATTCGGGTTGCTGTTCTGATTATGGAGTTTGTTTCTGAACAACTCTCTGATACTAAGCAGAATTGGAGGGGAAAAGATTCGAGATACCATGAAACATTGGTGAGTTCGTCGGTACTTTCTTTTCGTGCTTTCGATTTTGATGTGTTTGAAGAACATTGATGGTTTGAACCTTCCTTCTTCTGTGATCGTGTTATGTTTGGAAGAGCCTTGCGAATAAATTCCTTTTGCAGTAAATGCACCGCTGAAGGTTCGCATTCAAAGGTTGTCGAATAGGCGAATGCTGGGATTGATGCTAGTTGATTGCTGGGAGATAAGATAATAGTGATGAGAATGGGGGATCATGTAAAGAATTTGTATCTCGGTATTTACGATATTTACGTGCTCTCGATCTAATTGCCTCTTTAAAACCCAAAATTAGTCCTCATATCGAAGAGCTTGTAGGATCGCTACAAGCTGCTAAGATGATTACAAATCCCCTAGATGTCTTTAGAAATGGTGTAAAGTACATTTAATAAATTCAAGTATAAATAAAAGTTGTACTTAAGTGAATATTTTTTAATCGGATAACAAACAGCTCCTGTTGTTTCTTTTAGCTGTATGGACAACATAGCTACGCCCCTCTGAGCAAGTTTGCCCAGGAAGAGGCCAGAAGACTGAAAGAAGAGAAACGAAAGAAAACTCAGCTGAAGAAAGTCATAAGCGAAGTTTCAAAAGAATCCAAATTTTATCAGCACTGTCAAGCAGTCAACAGTTCGTTGAAAGCATTAACATACTTTTGAGCAACTTGAGATTTAACTCCGACATGACGCTATAAATTTCATTTTATGTTGCGTGCAACATGGTCATCGTAACTCCCCATACAGTTGTAAAACATTATTTTCAAAATGGCAGCCTGTTAGTTAGATCTGAGGTAAGCAAACACATTTTGTGTCTCGACCTTGACCTTTTATTTGAATTGTGAGGACGATGGATAAGCTTCAGCCAGACGGAGTGTGGCAGAAAAATCAACGATCTCTTGTTCCTCACTTTTCTTGGAATCATCGTTGCCAATATCAGCTTCTCTATCGATATCGTCATTTTCAAGTGCTACAGAGGTCAGGCATAATTTATGGATTAGATTTAATTACCGATTATATTATTCAAATGATCAATTCTTTATTGCAGCCCAATCATCGCTCCTTCATTCTCTTCGTTTCATTCCTGTCCTTCAGTTGGTCACCTGGTTGGCGTTCTTCATCCTATTCACCTGCTTTGCAACCGGTCTAACCCATATTATTTCCCCTACCGCTATTGGTTGGTGAAGTAATTAACATCGTAGCTAGTAAACATTTAGACCTTGTTGTCAATTTTTTAAAATAAAACTTGAGCTGATAATTAATGACAAATAAATAAATAAATAAATACATTTTATTTAATTCCCATCTCTCTTATAATCACTTACATATTAATTTGTCACTTGTGTGAACCATGCATAGGGTCGGGAATACCTGAGGTGAAGACCATGTTGAGGGGCGTGGTCATGAAGGAGTACCTGACTCTAAGGACTCTCGTGGCAAAAATCGTTGGCCTCGTTGCTGCACTTGGTTCTGGGCTTCCAGTTGGAAAGGAGGTATTATTAGCATTTAAAAAATAATTTATTTATTTGATTTATTGGAAATAAGTGATAATATTTTAATTTGGTTAACCGGTGATTACTGATTTAAGGGTTCTTTCGTGCACATCGGAATTATTGTGGCTGCCTTGATATCCAGGATCCTACCCTCGTTCAGCAGTTATTTGGAGGTTTGAGATGATAGCAATGATGATGATGACGACGAAGACGATGATGATAATGATGATGACGATGTTGATGAATAGTTACATGTCTCCATCTTTGTGAAAATTTACTCCTAACTTACATGAAAAATGCTGTGAATTCTGAGTTTGGAATTAATTTTTTATTTTTTCCTGAAATATTTCCATCGCACATTTAAATAGAATTACAATTTTAAGTTCTTAAAACGTTCTTAGAACCACGAATCGCGTTTGGGGGACATCCTGTTGCCTGGAAGTGCCGTTGGATTGTCGTGCACCTTTGCTGCACCCGTCGGAGGTTGGTACTCATGCACGCACACGCACACACAACTTAGTTTGACAGAATTCAAGCAATGGCTGATGATTGGCTACTCATGTCATTATTATATTAATCCTTTACAAGATTAAATCAATATCATCATCAATATCACCATTGTAAGTAAATAAAATAGTTAATGGCGGATGCATTTAAGGTCTGTAATTTCTTAATTATCGAATTACAATGCCATTGCATCTCATTACACGACGATTGTACTTCAGCTCTTCTGTACAGCCTGGAAAGTACATCGGTGAACTTTGCAGTGAAGAACTACTGGAGGAGTTTCTATGCTTCAGCTGTTGGAAGTCTCATGTACAGACTTGTGGCCACTTTGTTCAGTGAGGGAGGCAAGTATTACTAGTAGTACTTATTATTTTTAAATAATAATTATTTTTATTACATTAATTATTCAATGATCTCAATTTGATGCAACAGAAAAAATGAACGCCTTGAGGGAGACTTACCTTCCACAGGACAAGTCCTTTGATTTGTTTGAATTTGTTGCCTTTTTGGTGCTCGGGTCAGTCGGTGAATTATTCAAAATAATTTCAATAAATCAATAAATTATGATAAGCCCAAGTATGGTGCGGTGCTGCATTTAGTTGAACCTAATTAGTATTTAATTGAATCTAATTAATATATAATTTAACCTAATGCAATCAGTATCATGGCTGGTCTGCTGGGTGCTTGCTTCATCATCATCCACAAGAATGTCGTTGAAATCATAAGGACCAACAAACTCATCCACACATTTTTTAGCTTCAAGTAAATATTTCAATTTCTGACAATTATTTTGGAAACTTAAAAATTATATTTGCATACACTAACTACTTCAAATAATAATATGAAGATAATAATAATAATAATAATAATAAT
>MPNW01000559.1:140937-238437 GCA_011800805.1 Hirudo medicinalis
CATTTTTTAGCTTCAAGTAAATATTTCAATTTCTGACAATTATTTTGGAAACTTAAAAATTATATTTGCATACACTAACTACTTCAAATAATAATATGAAGATAATAATAATAATAATAATAATAATATTAACAAAAATAATAAATTGAAATACATTATTAATGATTATTAAAAATAATTTTGAAAGATCCACATTAAGCCATTCCGCATCGTTCATCAGCAGGTTCATTTATCCATGTTTGGTGGCTTTGTTGGTTGGAATCTTTTTGTTTCCACCTTGGTTGGGACAGTTCAGTTCTGGAATGGTGGGTTAACAATTCAACGATTAACGCTTGTTTACATATTTATGATAATTATTGTTAGTTTTAAAAGTCGTGTTATTCAATCAAAATTAGTTATTATAGTTTTAAATTTAATTAATTTATTATAAACAATCAAAATGGAAAATTTCTTCCAAGCTTTCGAACCTGGAGGCTCTCAATGAACTCCTGAGCAACTTCACCTGGAGTGGTTCCAACCACTCACATCTCAACATTGAACAGCAACAAATACTCGCCAGGTGGCAGTCTCCAGCTCAATCGGTCTTTCTTAGCACCTTCCTGTTCTGCATTATGAGGGTGGAACTGCATCAATAATTATTCATATTTATAATTTCATATTATCGGAATAAATTGTATTTTCAATCGACCTAAGCTCAACGCAAATGAATGAAACACGGTAACTAAGCCTCTAAAAGGAAGAACATGCGAAGGAATTTAATCCCGCTAATGGATGACCTGTAAATTCTAACATTTAGACACATAATAAATTTATTATTTTTATTATTATTTATTATAAAAAATTGTGCATTATTATATTTATTGTTGGCATTGTTAATTTTGTATTGTACTTTATGCATTAAGCTCTGGATGTGCGCCTTATCAACCACTGTCCCATTTCCTTGTGGACTGATCTTTCCGGCTTTTGCCATCGGTGAAGTTCAATAATGTTTATTTTATAACTAAATATGAACATTTCAGCAAAAAATTGAATTATATTTTTAATTTATAATTTATGATCAATTGCAAGGATCGGGATTGGGTCGTTTATTCGGAGAAACGATGAATTTAATGTTTCCCGGGGGCATCAGGGGTCATTCGGTCATCCCGGGAGGGTACGCACTCGTAGGATCAGTGGCTTTCACTGGGGCAGTGACTCACACGTTTTCCCCCGTTGTCATAGCAGTGGAGTTGACGGGACAGATGGGCTACATACTTCCCGCACTCGTTCGTTTTGGTCTTTATTGATTTTATTGAATTATCATTTAATTAATAATATTATTTATTTGAACTATGTTGATTTATTGTCTACTAAAAATAATAATGATGATGATAATAATAATAATAGTAATAATAATAACAACAATAATAATAATAACAATAATAACAACAATAATAATAATAATAATAATTGATTGCAGATGGCCGTGATGGTGGCAAATGCCGTGAGTCGAAAACTCACACCGTCCGTTTATGACGTCATAATCGAGATCAAAAAGCTCCCCTTCCTACCAATCAAGATCTTCCAGAGGTTGTAATGGAATTATTATGTCAAATTATGAATCTTTTAAATCGTGCTCTTGGGAGTTCTTACGTCAGACTTTACATTCAGGCATTCAATATTCAGACATTGTATTTATTTAGGCATTCATATTCATATTCAATCATTCAATATTCATTATATACATATTCAGGGACAAATCCATCACGGCGGAGAACATCATGGAAAGAAAGTTGAAGTTCTTGACGAGGGGCAGTACTTATGGTGAAGCAGCTGAACTTCTCATTCAACACAACTTCAAATCATTTCCAATCGTCGATTCTGAAAGTGAGTTTCCCACAGAAGTGGTTTGAGATTCAACTTTGGACATTGGAAGTTCATTTGATCATGTTTAGAGAACATGATGCTGCTCGGGTCAATAGAAAGGTCAGTGCTGAAACAGGTGGTCGGAGACCAACTCAGCCTTCAGAACAAAATCGAGTTCTACGCCAAAAAATTGGAGAAGCTGCAAAAGGAGGAAGAAGTTGATCAAAATGGAAACTTGGCGCTCACGGTGAGTAATTATTTTAAAGAAATGTTTCAATTTTACCAACTTCACGATGAATGTCTGATCATTCAGAATTTGTTTAATTTAAAAAAGACTTGTGGATGCAAGACGGCAGAACGTTTAAAACAAGTTCCATGTTTTCATTTCAGGATCTCGAGTGGAGATCTTACGAACTCATGCAGCCTATTGACTTCCAGAATTGTCCTTACGATTCTGCACCTTTTCAAATCCCTCGCGAAACTCCTCTACATAAGGTGATGAGAAAATATTTAAAATCTAAGTTACGTTTTTGTGATTGCATTATTTTTAATTAAATATTTGTTAAATTAACTTTTACTTATCATAGGTTCACAATTTTTTAATTAAATATTTGTTAAATTAACTTTTACTCATCACAGGTTCATAATTTTTTCTCCCTCTTAAATCTCCACCACGCCTTCGTCACAAGGGCGGGAAAAGTGGAAGGAGTCATCTCTTTGAGCGAGGTTTGAACAAATTATAATAAAATACTTGCAAAATTATTGAGGCTAGCTTTTATCTTAATTAATTAGATTTATAATGAAATTCTCCTTTTAAACAGGTGAGACAAACAATCCAGGTTGAGATTGAAAGCAGAAACGAGGAAGCAAAGGAAAATATTCAATCATGCATGGGATGTTGTAGGAAATCCACGGATGAGTGACCTGTCAACCTCCCCACAGTTTCACTTGTTTGAGTTCAATCACTTCTGACAATCTTCACGTTCATATTTTATTGACAGAAATAAATGCATCAAATTATTCTATTTTTCTAATAAATGAAACCAAAGGTCCGAAGAGTTAAAAATAGTTCAATCCGGAGCTATAAATAGTCTTAAGGTTCACCAGCAGTTTATCGCGTGGAAGAAGCATTTCCTGATGTTGCTCTTCCTTTTGGCGGGAATCAAGATGGCGTCTGCTTCCCCTTGTTTCAAATTTATGCTTTTTTTCAGAGCTTCTCTGAGGATGTTGTTGACCAATCCTTCCTTGGCCAGCACTTCCAACTGTGACATTTCACGCAAATAATAAAAAATGTAAAATATTATTCATTAATAATATAAAATATTATTTATTAATAATGTCCATTATAAATTAAAGAAAAGTAGCAAGTAGACAGTTAGTGATAAAAGAATGATAACAACAAATAATAATGTAAGGAACAACAAGCGACATATTCACAACAACAAAACAACAACGATTATTTGAAGAAGTATGAAGTCAAAGGCAAGAATGAATAGAAGGTCGAAATGTTCTTGAAATTGTGAGAAGTTGAGAATTCAGTGGCTGATGGGTTTCCATTTCGTGTGAAGTGTTCGATGATTGGAGGATATTCCAGCCGATTGAGTGGATGTTCCACTTTGGCAGCCACTCCTGCAAATGCATCTTCCACTTCGCGTGATCGGATTTACGTGGATTACAAGGCCAGGTGGATCTTTTTTTTAAAACTTTTTTAATCACTTTGAAGTTTTTGATGACTTTTACCGCCATAACTTTAATCTTCTGATCATCTGGGACCATGTTTTTGAAAGGGGATTACAATGGATGCTTTCGAACAATCTTTGTGCATTTAAGGGCTCAATTATAGTTCGCTAAATACTTTTATCATTTCATTTATTTATTTATTTTTCCAACAAGTATTTTCTGATGAAATTTTCATGAAATTCCATTAAAGTGATAACAACACATTCATCACTTACAAAGGTCATCCTAATGTGTGACATTTATTAGCTGCATCTGTTAACTGATATTGAACAAAATGTACAAATAATTAACTAATTAATAGCTGATTAAATTATATTTTAATATGCATTTAATGGGATATTTTCAGAAAATTATTTTCAAAATGTAGCACTTTACATATTTATGAATCTAATATCAAAAATCTGCTTGTCGGACAACTTTCGAATGGTGTTTGCAAAGAAACAAGGATTCGTTTGATGGAGAGTTTAATTTGCTCAAATAATGAAAAATAAATCATTATTTTATTCACGAATTAAAAATTAATTTTACAAATAATGTTGTGTATTTTATTGTATTTGAATGCTGTGCGTGAAAGGAAGATATTCCACTTCAATGCGTTCAACGTTCTTTTACGTTCATTTAAAATAATTTACTGAAAATTCAAGTTTTCACGGCACCAAGATAAAAAAAAAAGAGAAAGAATTTCTCTAAAGATTTATGAAAAATTAATTTTAATTAATAAAACAGAATTCTCCACAAATACAAGAACCATTGACTTAAAAATCGTCCTTGTGATGGCAGGATTAATTGTGAAAGTTTGGGGAAGAATCTTTCATTACATTTTATCGGTCATCTTCAAAATCTTTTCAATTTCATCTCCGCTGATTTAAATTAAAATATTATTTAATAACCAACCTGTTGTTTGCCTAATTACGGATTAAATTATCGAATCCACTGTTAACTCAACTAATAAGCACAAGTTTCACAACGCTAACTCCGTTTTATTTTATAATATTTATTATTAATTATTATATATTCCATTTTATTATTATTATTATTAATTATTATATATTCCATTTTATTATTATTATTATTATTATTAATTATTATATATNATTATAATATTCTTATTATTATTATTATTATTATTATTATTAATTATTATATATTCCATTTTATTAAATATTACTTGTTATTATCATTTTATTCTAGTAATCCATTTTTATTGCTCACTCACTTCCTCATGAACATCATTGTGAATAATTTGAGGAGTAAGAGTGACTTCAGCAGTTGAATTTTGACACTTTCAGTCTCACAATTTAACGAAGAATGTTTCAATAATTATGTGACAATTAAATTCGAATAAACTTTTATAAACTAACGAAATCTACAAAAATATTGACATACAAACGATATGTAATATTTATGTATTCATAAAAAGAAGATTCAAATATGAAAATAAAACTAACGATTTCTGACGAATCACCATCCAGAACTTGAAGAGATTGATCTCCCTCGAAAAGCGGCCCGCAATAGTTCATCGGAGCGAAAGCAAGCAGTAGCACTAGGAGCACAAACAATGTTGACGACGAAGTGTCGAGCATTTTGGTCACTTCTTCTCCTGGCAAGTTAATGGTGGCCTGTCGATATGGCTTTATATCGTGTCCTACCTCACACGTCCACAGGGGTGGCCACACCTTCGATGAACACGAGGAAATCATTCCCAATTCACACCGACGCAGGTCGACCAGAGGAAGAAACGGGTTTCCACGTCATCAAGTCAATTTCTCGCAAGTTGATGTCGGTGTTTAAACTTGATGTTCCTTAATGTTCAGTTGAGTTTAAACAAATTAATTGTTAAATTCACTTTTCATCTTAGATGCCACTCTTTTCCTGTTTCAAAACTTTCAAATTCGTCGACATCTTTTTATGATATCACAGCTCAATCAAGTTGAGATTTTATAGACAGCGGATTCAAATTTTCATGAGACTTCTCGCTGAGTAAATAATAATTTTAAATTTATTCAGCTAAATAATATTGAGCGGAATACGTTGAGAACGTTCTTGTTATTTAAGTTTATCCTTTCGTTTTGTTTTCATTCTTTTCTGTGGTAGTTCCGTTGTGTTAAAACCACTGCTAATCTCATGAGATATTATTAACAACATTATTATTACTGTCATTATTATTGTCATTATATAATAATAATAATAATAATAATAATATAGGTCAATAAACATTTATTTTGTAGTAATTATATTTCTTATTAAATTTGAGAGCATATAAATATTTTTAATGACATGGTTCAACTGAATAAATTGTTTGATACAAAATGAGGAAGTTGTTTTCGTAGTGCCAAACAAAATGTTTGTTGAGGACATTTAATTTCACATGCCACCCTGGGGACAATGTTTATCAAAACATTATCACTACCATCATCATCGTCATCGTCATCGTCACCATCATCGTCACCGTCATCGTCATCGTCATCGTCATCGTCATCATCACCATCATCATCATCATTGTGTCATCATCATCATCGTCGTCGACGTCATAACCATAATTATCACCGCAGTCACCGCCGTCAACATCGTCGTCTTCGTCGTAGCACTGATAATTATCATCATAACCATCATCGTCATCATCATCATCATCATCATCATCATCATCATCATCATCATCATCATCATCATCATCATCATCATCATCATCATCACTGTCGATCATCATCGTCATCGTTACCAACATCGTCTTAAAAAATTAATTATTTAATAACTATTGAAAAATTTAATCGAAAACATGGATGTCGATTGTTTAAAAATTCTCGAACTGTCTTGCTTAAGTTTTGAATTATTATTCAATATTATTTTTATTATTATTCAATATTATTTTCAATAATAACTATTAATATTATTATTGGTTTAAATAATAAACAAGAGATTAAATAGCAATAGTTATTCATTAACAACAGAATTAAAAAGTGATTTGTTCCAATGATGCGCTACAAATAAAATTTTAATGTACTTCCAAATTCTCAACAACAACTGAAACAACAAGAGTTTGATTTCAAAGAGTTTAAGCTTCTGCACAGTAATTGTGGTCCTGTTCGTTGAGAAGTTCATTGCTGTTGTTGTAGTAGAGAGGTGTAAACAGTTCGATCTTGGACGCGTTGTGGAGTGGATGAGTGTTGACGATGATTTGTTGCAGTTGTATGAGTTGTTGAGGATAGTGATGCGGTTGCTTGTTGTTGTCCGAGGAAGACGATGTCCATGAGTTGCAGGTTTATCCCGGTGCAGGTCACTTCGTTCTCGGTGGGTGTTTGATCGATGGACGCCATCTTGTTCATGTGGCCGATGACGTAAGTGCTAGTGTAGTTGCCATGCTGGACGTGGTTGTTGTTGTTAGACAGGAAGGATGTGGCGGAACCGGTGGCCATAGCAACGTGTTGTTCTCTTGAAATGATTTGAAAGTGTGTTTATTTCGGTTTTATACCTACATCGGCACTTACGTCGAATGCTGGAGAACCAATGACCTCTCACAGGCAGTGACTTTTGATATCTAACCCCATCTCTAACCCTACCCTACCCCTGAGTCGGCTTGTACACGTCACTTCTCCAACCACCCTTCTGTCTCTCCCTGGACATGCACAGATGGGATATTATACAATTATTACTTAATAACCTGTAAAACAATTCTTCAACTGAATTCATGAATAAGCACATGTTAATACCATCACAAGAATCACGTCTGACATCTGGCGAACAAATATGAAATTATATTCTTACTTTGATTTCCTTACAAATACGTGCTAAAGAGTCTTATTTTATTTCATTTCAACTTTTCAGTCGTTCCTTAAATCGTTCTGCTTTGTTATTGCGACCCTACAGAATGCATTGTTTTGATCCTGGGGGTTTCATTAACGTCCACCATTACCATGGCTCCCCAAATAATGTATTGCCATCAACTAAAATCATCGTCATCATCAACTGAAATCTACCAAGACTGAATGCCGAACTCGAAGTCCTTCAACTGAAATCCAACAAACCACTTGTCGTCATTTATATTCTTATCCGTCTACTGCCGCTTAGACCCATCACTCCATCATTTGTCATCGACTTTGTCAATTTCATTTCGACCAGTAGCATCCTTGCATCATTTCTGGATTTTCATTCAATTGGTGATGAATGTGACCAAAATTCATCGTCTCTTAGAAACATCATTTAACTCATCATTTAAAATGAACTTTCTGATGGTTTATGACTGATGGTCTTATGAAAAAGTAAATGTAAACATTTAAATTGCTTAAAAACACAACATGCACAACAACTGAAACAACAAGAGTTTGATTTCAAAGAGTTTAAGCTTCAGCACAGTAATTGTGGTCCTGTTCGTTGAGAAGTTCGTTGCTGTTGTTGTAGTAGAGAGGTGTAAACAGTTCGATCTTGGACGAGTTGTGGAGTGGATGAGTGTTGACGATGATTTGTTGCAGTTGTATGAGTTGTTGAGGGTGGTGATGCAGTTGCTTGTTGTCCGAGAAAGAGACGATGCTATTGTTGTTGCTGTTGTTGTTCATATGGGGAATGGGTGGAGGTCGTTGTTGAAATTCTGTGATTGGAGCCAAAATCTGCTTCTGATTCGTAAGAACGTGCTTTCCAGAAGATTTCTTGGACTTCAGGATTTCAGACAACTTCTTCCAGATGATGTCCTTGTGTTGGACAGGGATGGACATTGCCTGAAGATCCTGAATGATTTTTGAATTTAACAATTTTTTGTCTTGTTATTCAATTAAGTAACTAGGAATATTACCACATCCACATATTAATGGTACGGTAATGACAAAATAAATATCAATTTCTTAATATTAACTATTTTTTATCAGGCGTAATGATTTGATTGTGAATGTTGTTGTTAAACTCGACTGAAACTTCTTGTCACCTCCAAAGTCAGTTTCTCAAGGTCATTGACGCTGAATAGGTTGTACCCTCGAAACTGATCAGCATAAACTCCCAAACCAAGTGATTCCAGCCAACTAAAACTGATATAATTTTATTTAATTATATTGCAACAGAAAATATGTTTTGTAAACGTGCAACAGAAACATAGCAAAAGTTCAACTCAAACAGAAAAGGACCGAACTAAGACACAGAATCCCATTGCATCGACTTTGTTTGGACTGCCAAATTACCACGAAAGAAAGAATATTCTTTGAAATTCAAAAAATGCTTTAAAAAAACCGATTAAAAATATTTAAAAAGTTGTTTTGGAAAATTTGAAAATCGCGACGGCGGAAAAAGGTGGTCGTTGTTCAACAACATTCAAACCTGGAAGTGGAGTTGTTCCCGTTGTTGTCGACCGCATCATCGTTGTCCTCGTCGCCATCTTCGTCTTCTTCGTTGGCGTTGTTACTCCTGGTTGGTTGGAGGTACGCACGAGCATCCATATGAGACGGATTGTTGGGGAGGAGTGATGATAACGATGACGTCTGAGGAGTCAGAACTTGTTGAATGTCCACGAGTTGCAGGTTTATCCCGGTGCTGGTCACTTCGTTCTCGGTGGGTGTTTGATCGATGGACGCCATCTTGTTCATGTCGTCGATGACGTAAGTGCTAGTGTAGTTGCCATGGTGATGCTGGACCTGGTTGTTGTTGTTAGACAGGAAGGATGTGGCGGAACCGGTAGCCATAGCAACGTGTTGTTCTCTTGAAATGATTTGAAAGTGCATTTATTTCGGTTTTATACCTACATCGGCACTTACGTCGAATGCTGGAGAACCAATGACCTCTGCTCGGGTTCAATGAGGTCAGAGAGTTCAAGAGCGTCCCTGATCTTTTTCAACACCTCAAAGTTCTGTCTTCCGCTCACCTGCAATTGATTCTCAACTGGACACCTCTTGATTTCAATCCGTAATATTTGCAATAAAATCCTCACCCTGATGGTGTACATGTTGACCTCATCCTGCCTTCTTTCTTCGATCCTTCTCTTTCTATCCATGCTGGGTGTTGAATCAGCAGGTATTTGTTCTCTCATACGTTTGTTTCCAATGGAGAAGCATTTGTTGCTCCTCGACAGACTCGAACTTTTCCTCGCATCCGCGAATGTGGCTTCCTCCAACTCGGACTTCTCTTCGGTTCTTCTATCTCTCCCTGGACATGCGCAGATGCGAACTTCTACCGCCTGCCTTCCGAGCACTTCCGATCCGTGTTCCAAGGTGAAAACCACCTGCAGTGGTCTCCTGTTCAATCCTCCCACGCATGAACTGAAACAAGCGAACTGGAACAAGTTCGTCACCCATTCAGTGCCAGCTATTAGGGAAACACCTCCACAATTGAATTCATGAATATGCAAATCACAAATTCTTACCGATATTAAAATTTGTAGTTATACATATTCATAAGTTATTCATTACCCTGAGGAACCTCGTGTGGGAAGACCACACTGAGGCGGCCTGTGTAGGCGTCCTCCACGTACTGAGCCTCTTTGTTCTCGCACCACAGCAGGTGGTCTGAAGCCATGAGGTGGTCTCCTGTGTAATCGTCCAACTTGGAAGCATGGTTAGGACATCTTTTAACCACCTCCTGGATGTGTTCAGGTTTGATGTACAGTGGCATGGCTCGAATGAGACAACCGTGCGGTGGAGGGGTGCACGTTCTGAACCGGATGGGACAAGGACTGCGCATGCGAACGTAGAGTTTCTTCAGTTCTTGAGAGTACTGAAAGTTTTTATTTTGATTCATTTATTCAAAATAAATTCAGTTGGAAAATTCAAGTTTTTTAAATCAATTATTTCAAAGATTTCAAATCGGTTATCGCGAGACGAATTTCTCAAGAGAATTTGAGTTAACAACACTTGTTCCACACATTTTCAGTTTTTATATTTAAAAAAAATTAATTTTCAAGTTCTAATGTTATGCATTCAAATGTGACCACACCTGGTTTGTGTCACAAAAACATTATGTCATTCAAACATCAGCACTTCTCAAAATATTATTCAAAGTTTTTATTTTGTGATAAACTTGAAAATAGAACTTAATATTTTGAAATCAAACGATCTTACACCTCTACTCAAACATCAGCGGCAAGAATTTCAAGCGATGGATTTGATAAATGCTTTATATCTTATTTTATTTAATTCCATAAAATAAATTATCGAAATTAAATTTTAATTTGCTTAAAATAACATGAATTAAATTTTAATTGTTTAATCAAAACAGCATTTCACCGTCCAAGTGGCTGATTTTGTTTCCTTCTTTTGCTTCTGAAATGAAATTTCGAATCCATGTTTTCCTGTGTAAGGAGTGCTGGAAGGTGGACAAGTTTATCACGGTCGATAAACACAAACATGTACAAATACAATCACAACGTATCAATCACTGCAGTCATCGCACACCAATCAAGTGAAGCAACTTCACTCAGTACAGGTAACAAGGTGTAACAAGGTGTAACAAGGTGTAACCTCGCAGGTACAGAAGGAATGCTCGGTTGGTTGGAGCAGGCCATGCTGAAGGTCACTTCCTGTTAAGCGTTCATTGGGTGAACTAATGACCAATAGAAACAAGGGCACCTACCTTGGTTTGATGTTGATTTCTGACTGCATTCCTCATGACGAAGCCTCACCTGGTAACTGGTTGTTTGTTTTGCCAACCGCTTAATAATGACCTCGGTAAGTAAAATGAAGTCAGTTGTGAGAAATTAAGTCATTTCAATTTAGAAAAGTGTGGAAAAGTTCTTTTCATGAGCAGCAGAGAACAGGTTTTCATTTCATGCGGATTGCGAAACGTTGCCTGACAATCGATTTAAATGCCTATGTACCTGTTCTCACCTGTATTAGGCAGGAGGGAATGATGCAGGTCCCAACGTGTTCAGACAAGTTCATCACGTGATGTGCTTCGATGACGTCATTGAGACAGTGTTGTTGGTTGGTGTTAGGTCGACTGGACGACAAGTGCTTCCTCTGAGTAACATGGGCAAACTACTTACTGAAGCTGAGATCGATGGAGATTCTACTGATCCTCAAGATCTACTCCAGCTGGCTATGAAATCACTCCAGGTTGTTATAAAATCACTACAGGTGATCCTCAGGTGGTCAAACTAGCGCCTTTACCATGGTAACCTCCAAACAAATGTAATTGGCACAACATCAAGTTATGAATATAGAATGTTACACGACATCTGGTGAACAAATCACATTTTTTTATAAGTTTTTATTTCTAAAATGACATTTTTGTTTGTCTTTGTTAAAATTGTTTTGCAGGTAAATTAAAGGTAAATAATTTAAATTCAACAAGCAGATTTTTTAATTGGCTTTCGTGGCAAAAATTCCGCCAGGTGTCACACCTGTGCGTCCTTAGGCCACGCTACCGACATTTCATTTCAACTTTACAGTCGTGTCTTAAACATTTCTTACAATCGCTTCACGCGGTGATGACGACTACGATGATGATGATGATGATGATGATGACGATGATGACGATGTTGAAGAATTTCTGATTCAAATTTCTGTCAAGAACAGAGAAGCTCAGAGGCACAAACAATGAGCGAGCACTTGCTGTTTTTTGCTTTGTATGCGCCTGGTCATACCTTGCTGTAGCTTACAGGTAGAAGGATTAATAAATTGAGTCCCACCTGAACCGAGCGCCGCTTTGAAACATGTTTCGTATCCTCCGGTGAGTTTTTGTTGTTGGAGTTTGTCGTTGTCTGAGATCATTTGAGTTTGACATTCGGAGTTGTTGTTTCAATTGTCAGTTGTCGGTGAATTTCCATTTCTTGTTCGGGACCCTCATTAGGGGTGCAAATTATTTTAACATGGAAGGCCATGTTTCGTGAGTTTGAGGTATCAACTGTGTCATTAGTCAATTTGTATGCGTCGTTATTGTTGTTATTAAGATAATTCAAATCATTGTTAGCAAAACTTAATCCAAGTTTAATTAACCACAAATCATTTCATATTTTAAGATGAAAATGTTATTTGGAAAGAGGTGGTGATAACCACTGACAATAATAAGCAACAAAATTAAAAACCAAGCATCTTGTAATGTGAGCATCTGGTTCTCAGGACCACATCTTCAAACATGAGCATCGTGGCCATGTTGCTGAAGATGCAATTCATCTATTTTATTCTGAAATGAACTCCATACATTGTTTGTGAGATTTATGAACTTTCAAAATGTTCGTTCGCAATTCATTCATGAAATTGCTGAAGAGATATTTATAGACTGGTCTTCGTCCTGATAAATATCGACAATGTTAACAATAACAGCTAATTATAATAAATATGAATATTTAATTAGTAATGAAATTATTACCATCATGTGATCGACCATTGGGACATCGTGACCTTCTTGCAGAGGTTCAGGTTGTAATTATTTTAAATGTTTAACATGTAGCTACTAATTAAATTATTATTATTATTATTATTATCATCATCAACATTATTATTATTATTACTATTAATAATAATAATATTATTATTAATGTTAATATTAATAATTAATAATATTATTAATTAATAATATTATTATTAATAATTATTAATGTAATTATTATTATTACTATTAATATTATTATTGTTATTATTATCATCATCATTATTATTATTATTATTGTTATTATTATTATTTGTGCTGTTGTCGTCGAAATAATGTGTCACCTGGAGATAATCAATTTGAGGAAGTCATCGACAGAAAGAATATTATTATTGCTTTTATAATAAATATTCCTTTGTCAATCATTTTTATTTTATATTGAATCTTGCTTGATATCACGTTTGGAACAAGCATGGGTCCAAGTGACATCTTACTGGGCAGTCTTAGATGAGATTGTTGGGTCTAATACTGTCAGGTAAAGATGTCAGGTGGATTCGTCATCGACGGAATCTTTTCCTTGACACGCATGAGAAGATGGACGCCTCCAAGCGTTGGCGGTCGTCATGACAATCGCAGGTGAACCACTTTTCCGTTGGGACGATTGTCTTTCCTCGTCGTATTACCGCCACTTTGGGCATAAACTATCCTTCTCTTTGATTCTCAGACTAGTTTTTTCTTAGACATCTTCCATCCATCATCCCGTGCACGTTGTAAGCTCCATGGTGACCAACATCGATGCAGAACCCAGGAAAATCAATAACATTTTTCTCCTCCTCCTCATCATCACCACCACCATCACCATAATCATCATCATTGGTTAGGTTCTTCATCAGTTAAATCAGCTCAAAGTGTAAAATTTGGAAACTATGCAACCATGTTGAAAAATGTAATGAATAATTTAGAATTAATGAATAATTTAGAAGTAATTGAATCATTTCATGTGGTGGATGTTGGATATTTCCGTGATTTCTAATAATGACAATTATTATTACTATGATGTACTGCTTGCATTCAATCAAGTGGAGTATCAGTCTCAACATAACAAGTCATTTGAGACAACGAAATGATGATAAGGTTAATACATTTTTTAATAAACTATCCTGTGGAGTGTTTCATGAGTTTTTTCTTAAGTATGCAGTTAGATCTGATGCTGGCCAGGTGAACACTTCAGGTAAAACAGGTGCGATTGTGTTTCACGAAGGTATATCAACTTATTCGTCCCATGAGAAAATCAATAAATTCAAGTTTTGCAAAAAAAATGCTGAATAGTTCCAAAAAAATCAAAGCTGTGTTCAGCCGAAAGTTAAATTGGTTAAGAGTAGATGATGATTATTGACGGCCTCTCACTAAACACGAGAGATTTCTAAAGCCCAAGGAGCTTTATATACTTTTATTAAATAAAATCACAAATAATGTAATTGAAATACAAACCCATTTAAAATATTGTAAAAATAAAAATAGCAATCGTTCGCAACTGAAACTTTAGCGAGCCCAAACACATCTTTGCACCATCTCCTTATGAAGGCTTGGTAAAACACCGATCGGTGAAACTTTGCTTCGCTTTCGAAATCTGCAAAAGCTCAGAGAGCATTTTCTCGACAAACCTGCGCTGACTTAAAACTAGCAGCAACAACAACAGCAACAACACTTCCTGACGATGAATGGTGAAGCCTACTTATACTCACAACTTACTACAAATTCCTGAATTTGTCGGGTTCTAATTAGCTTTTTTGGCTACCAAGACAAATTTATCGGCTCCACTGACTCCCGTTGAGTGATTAAAGTGCATTTAAAATAGAATTAAATGATATTCAATGAACCCTCACTCAACAACAAAGGTCCAATGTGATGCCCTCCCTATTAATAAAAATAATTGACTCGCAGGCAGCCTTCTGGCATTTGTTTCAGTTTGGCATCAAACATATCATGTGCTCCTGCCTAAGAAGCAAAAAGCAAAGTGCAAATAGGGCAACATTTTGTAACTAATCATGAAAAAATATTTAAAGTGCCTCAAATTACATATTTGTGAACCTAAATGTGGATCATCTTAACTTTAATCAAACAAGACTCCTTCATATGCAAATGGCAAGAAACACATCACTTGGAAGTACAAAAAGCTTTTAATTGTTGTGGATGATATCAAGCTAGTACATAAAAATGACTCATTCCCTATGGAAATACCCAACAGCTCATCTACAGTATGTTGCATCAATCTGCTTGATCCAAGGTAGGAGGAGCATGATCTTTCTTCGATAATCTGGATTTATTTTTGAAGGATCGTCACGAGACTGCCAGATGAGGTTCCTTTCGAGGTAAAGAGTGTGGAGCTTCTTCAAGGGGACCAACTCATCCAAGTCTTCCCAGGTTGAAATCTGATTGTCATTGCACTGAGCATGAAATACAAAGAGTTACAGTTTAGCATGCTGTGAATGAATTGAGCCCTCTGAGACAAACCCAAAACTCCTCCAAACTTTGCAAGTGTTTGAGATTTTCCAACTTTTTTATTCTGTTTCCGGCCACATCCAAAATGGTCAGTTTGGCCTTGAAATGGAAGAATCAGTGGGTTAAAAAACTATTCATATATTTTACTTTAAAAGTTACAAACCAATGCTTTCAGACCATCAATTTTTTCAATGCCATTGTGACTCAAATACAATTGGTCCAAACTCACAAGAAATTCCAAGTTCTCTATCTTCCTCAACCTGTTACTCTGAAAAAACAAAGAACTTGTTGCAACACGATACAAACCGTTGAATAAGGTATCAACTTTAACAAAATTAATATGTCAAACCTGAAGACTTAAGACAGTCAGATTGGTCAAAGTGCTGAGGTTTTCGATCTTTGTGATTTTGTTTTTACCAAGAAACAAACTGTCAAGATTTACCAAGGAGTCGATGTTTTCAATTTTCTATAAAATTAAATCATGCAAAGTGACAAACACAAATAATTCATGTAAAACAAAGTTATGTTTGAAAAAATATATCTGAAAGGTCTCAATCATACTCTAATTTTATTGGACCCAAGTTCCAGCATGTCCAATGACACTAGATGTGAAACATTTTCAATTATCTGGATTTTATTCTGCACAAGGAATAGTTTCTTTAACATTGGCAGTGGTTTCAAGTTTTCAATCACGCTGATGCGATTGAAAGATAGGTCAAGAATCCTGGTAGATCATAAATACGTAATTTTTAAAAATCTGATTTAGATTAGTAAAATAATCAAACAAACTTCAGATTGACCAATTTGTCCAAATTCTCAATTTTAGTAATTTGGTTATCATAGAGGTCCACTTCTTCAAGCATAACATTGGTTAAATTTTCTATTTTGCTTATTAGATTCTGTCTGAGGCAAATTTTCTAAAACAAGTTCATGAAAATTTAGACATTGAAAAACATTATGGCTAAACAATTTAAATATTTATGAACTTGTAAATTTTTTAGATGTCCAATGTTTTCAATTTTTCCAATTCTCTCATGATTAAGATCAATGTCCTGAAAACATGTACAGATTAGTTTACGTGATAGCAAAAATGTAAGGCCCACAATTTTAGCACAATCATACGCACATCTAAAAGGTGTCAAATAACTAAACTCCAAAATATCTTAGAATAAATATGAAAACTAACTGTTGCATTTTCATCTGTAACTATCAGCCTATTGACGGTCAGATCCGATTTAGGGTGCTGACTGTCATCTTCTAATTAAGAAGCAATCATAAATTGAATTCGCACGTCAGCTTACTCAAAGTAATGATATGACCAACCCTTCGTACTCTTGTTTATTTCTCCGGCCTTGTCCGCCATTATTTTAGTTAAAAGGCAGGGATGTTTCGTAAAAAGTTAACTGTCCTACTAAAATAAAAACAAAACCCTGTTATTCTGTACTTACTTTAATTATAAAATATATATCAAAATACTTAAATGTGACAATAAATTAACCACAGTCTTGGCCGAGAAAGAAAAGTGTGGGGATTTGCTTGGAACTTATTTGCATTTATAATGCAAAATATACAGTAAACATGACAAAAAAAACGAGGGGCGAAAAAGTCCAAGCATGGAGGATTATTCAAAAACGTTAATAACTCTGCAAAAAATTGGTATGTGAAATATGAGTGGTTTATCATGGACAAAAGTTTTTGTAAACTACTATAAATTAATGTAATGTTATGTTATGCTAAATTAAAAGGAGTGCCACTAGTTATTAAAACAATTTTAGATTTTCGAATTTATTACATTCGTGCTAACAATGTTGGAGTTGGAGGAAAGGAAGGAGAATTGTATTACCAACATAAAATAATTTAAAAAAAACTGACCAATCACGAGTTCAAAGAGCTGGTGCAAGTTAGCCCAGAGGGTAGCGTTCCTGCGAACGACGGTAAAAGCAACAGTCGTTACGTGTCGTGTTCGAAACCCAGCTTGCGCCACCACAAAGCGCCCCTGGGAGCCGGCGCTATATAAACGGTCTAAGCGCCCCTGACGCTCACGCTTATGGCGCTATATAAATAAACTTACTTACTTACTGGTTAGCGGCATCAGAAAATAACAGAGGTGATCTTAGCAGCCACACTTAGTAGTCTTAGCAGTCGAGCAAACTAGCCTAGTAAAGAATAAACTATATAAGCTGTAGCATACAAGAACAGCAGGTGATGATTAATATCCAATTAGGGTGACGCCAGGGATTTAAATAACTCCCTGGTGGACAGTGTTTGGGCAAACAAACATAAGATACATAACTAGCTCAGGCTTGTAGATCACACCTTTTTTTCGAAGCATTAATCAACAAATTTTAGACAAGACATACTTAGTAGATATTTCATTGGACTACAAGTCTATTGTGACCTTTTTAATTGTGACCCCCAAATTACGTCACCGGAATATCATAAAACAAGCCCCAATTCACGAGCCAGCATTTTTTCCAAAAGTGGAACTTTTTATTTCCATGTGTTTGGAAAGATCAAGAATATAATAATAACTGGACAATGATTCACCAGCATACAAAGCTTAGACAAACCCGACACCTAATGGACCGACTCTGTCCTCAACCTCTCAATATTGCAAGCATATGGGGTAAAAGTTAGGGTAAAGACTAACAAAACATTACATCACGTAGTAATATGTTGATTGAAACAAAATAAAAAGATAGAAATTAAAAATATTCAAAGTCATTATCAGAAGGCAATGTAAGTTGAGTAACAGATTCATCCGAGTTGAAAAATAAATACAGTCTATGTACAGCCAGGAAGAGCACCATTGGCATCTGCTGATTGGGTGATGTAAACAGGGTTCCCATTGACAAGACATCTTTCAATGCAGCCAACAAAACCAACTGGAGAAAACAGTCCTGGGACACTCCATGCCTGATCTAGTGACAATTTAAAGTAATGGCTCAAAAACAATTGCTTGACTTGTCTCCTTACTCGCTCAATAAACGACAATTCATTAGCATTAATTAAATATCAATTATAATTAATTCAATAATTAATCATATTTTGCTCCACCTTTCACTCCAGCAAGATAGATTGGCACGCTCAAAGGTGCGGCATATTGGAAAGTGTCAAAATTCTTGGTCTCACTGTAACTTGCATCGACGTTGAGCGTAACAGATGCTATGTTGATTGTCATCGTAACATTGTGGAAAGCATTGTTGCAAATGGTGTAACCAGTCTTGAAAGCTTTTGAGGTGAATACAAAGGGCTGGGAAGATGAGCCGATGATGACTTGCATCTGTAAATATAAAGTGTTAACAATAACTTTAAATTTCAATATACATATGTTAAAATCTTTACTTCTCCTCCGACAATGGACATGGAAACAAATTTGGAAGCATTATCCCAGGCAACCATGAGCACTCCGGTGGTTGAAGAGGTTTTGAAGGAGAGGGTGATGCCGAAAGGAGGTTGAAGGTTGAACAAAGGGTTGGCATTGTAAGAGTCGCTGACTCTGATGTATCCCGATGATGCTACATTCATGCCCATTTTAGTATCCATGGAACAAGGAGATACTCCTTTCCTCACCATGATTTTGCTGCAAATATTACAAATATTGGAGATAAAGGAACACATGCAGAGCTTAAAATATATTCAAAGGTGGTTAATAACCTTCCAATTACTGTTAGACTCTTTGAAGTGGTTGATTGAATGACAATATCCTGCAGGCAACCTTTGAAGGAAGCCTTTCCACTCTGGTTAAACAGTTTTAAACAATATTAAATCATTTCCAATTTCAATAATTCACATTTCCTCCATTACGACATGCCAAATTCCCTAAAAGTCATCTGAAAGATCTTTAAGGAAAATATATAAATATATATTCTATATAAATTAATACTAAGAGAACTAGGTCTGCCTATTTGCAATGTTTGACAACTAACTTGAATTGCTGCAGGAAATGGATCTAAAGTGTAAGGCACACCTCCTATGTAGAGCGGAGTGTTAACACGGAGAGTGCTCGTTCCGTTGTAGATGAAGTTGTTGAAGTCCTGATTGTCCTGGATCATAACAGCCAAAATATTGACAGCCATGTACACAGACACCTGAGAAGCAAGTAATGGTAAAAAATAATCATCTTATGAACCTGGTAATCATAAACCACCATTTGTAAAAGTAGTAACCTTGTGCCACAAGCCGTCATAATAAGTTTTCTTAGAAGCCACACTCATTGGTGATGTCCCATTCATTACAAGAACATTTATGACACCCTTGAAAAGATAAACTGCAAAATAATTCGATGGTACTGGAGCACTGGCAACATATAGTAAGAGTCCATCTGGTTGTAAAGACCTGAACAGTATGGAACATTGGAATCTACAAATTCAGAAAAGTAACTTAACTACATGCCTCACTGGTCAAATATTCAAATGCAAGTCCATAAATGACCAAAATAAAACTTTTGAAACTTCATTAATTGAATAATAAATGGGTGCCACAATTTAATTTTTGCAAAATAACTCACAAAGATGACTAATTTGAATTTAAATGTTCAAAACGACTTAACGTCACAATGAGCAAATTTACTTACGGTGATGAAAAAACGCTTTCATCCCCACTTATGTCGTATTGAATGTAATTTTCAGATTCAACGCCAAAACCAAAAGTATTGTTGCCATAGAAACTGTTGCTAGGAACTGGAAGAATACAAGCAAGGGGTGCAGTTGTGGTTGGGCAAGGATTGCATGGAGCAGGAGCAGGAGGCAGAGGAAGTTGGATTCCACTCAGGTAGATTGCTCTCGAGGTTTGACCACTCAATACTTTGGGATCATACAACTGGATGGCACTTTGCATAAAATGATGAAATGATTAAATCTATGCTTACATATCTAAATAAGTAAGAAATGCCTAGTTATCTGAATCACGAATCAAACTTAACTCAAGTAAAGAAATAAAAAGAAGCAACAATCAATAACCATTTAATAAAACAATTCATCTCTGCACTAAATTAACAACTTTATTCCTTGAAGCTCAAATGTATCTAGCTGACTCGTTAGATAACTTATTAGCCGACTTGTTAGATAACTTATAATCTATTTAATTTATCAAAATAAATTCAGTTTTTACACATCATTGAGAGAGATTTGCTTGATTCCTCCAACAAATGACATCTTCACTGGCAGGACATTTGCATCGAGACCAAATGTGGCCGGCACCCCCCCTATGTAAAGTGAATTGTCCAACAATCTCATGTAGGGATTCATGGTCACAGCTCCGATGTGCGTCTCGAAATTGTCCACTTTCATCCGTGGACTTCATTGCCACGAAACGAAAACGAAAATGAATCAGCATTCATTGAAAGTAAACAATAAGGAGAGATAAAGTGAAACCTGTTATTAAAAATGAAACTAAGAGAGACTTTATGCTCAATGCCATTGCTAAGGTAGAGATTTCTGGTTCTGAAAGTTGGCTGGATTCCAAAACCTTGATTGAATAGTACGATGATGTCTCCATTGTACAGGGAAACATACAAAAACGTGTTTTGGTCCTGGATGCATAACAAAACAAAGTTCGTCGCGTAATTATCCCGGGCGTAAAAATTACATTGTTACACTAACAGCAGAGGGTTTTTCAAGATAGGCAAAAAATAGTAATCCACTGAAGGCTGTGGTTATAAATGTGAAGTCAATAGTTGAGATTGGAGAGACAAGAGGATTGATGAGGGAATAAGATGATCTGTTTACAAAGCCAAGACCTGCTTGGACCTGTTTTAAAATGCAATCCTTTTGAATACTTCAAAACATTGAACTTGAAGACAACATTGAAATTGTTTGTTGTAGTTAAGTAAAAACTTCGCTATGAATCAAAAAAATTTAAAATGAAGTATTTATAATAATAATAATAATAATAATAATAAGGACAATAATGAAATAACAATAAATGAATAATGAAATAACAATAAATGAATAATGAAATAATAAAGCATCATATTAAATAAATAAAAATGAAAAAGCAAAAAGGCCGACATTCTCCAAGCATGAGGTAAGATCCACGTTGACGCTCGAGTTTACGCCGGTGGTCAGGCTATCTGGCAGAGGCACGTTCGAAAAGGTGGTCGTATGTTGGAAGTCCTTGATGCTCCCTGCAAATCCATTAGCGACTGGACCGCGTCTGTTGCATGATAAAGGTTTACATCACCTTCATTACATCTGATATCTGCAGATGTCGTATCAAAGAAACATTCTTTTCAACAATTGCTTATGCAGGATTAATACCGAGAAAAGCAAAGCAAAGGATTGGTAGAAGAAATAGCTTTCTGATAGAAAAGATAAACGGTCATTTTAACCAAAAAAGTAGATTCTGCTAATGGCGTGCGTAATGAATTTGCGTAACATTCACGGGCTCGTGAAACTCCAAAACACAAAACACGGACGTCGAAGAAACAGAGACTCACGCGAAGCTCGGATGTTGTCCTCCGAAAACGAAGCCGACACCACCGAGAGAGGCGAGGTTGATAACTGCAGGCGTGGTCTTGGTCTCACTTTGAGTTGAATTGACTGCTGTCACACTGAGAGTCATCGACAGAGACGAGTGAGAGGCCGTCAACTAAAACGACATTTTTAATTTATTTCCTCCAAACAAATGCAATTTAAAGTTATTATATACACTGTTATGATTCAACATTATTAATGATTTATTTTCTTTGATACACTTTTTTTGTGCAGAGCAATTATATTTCGAGATAAAATTCTGGCTTATACTTTAAACCACAGGCCGTTGTTGTAAGCATTGTCCGAAACGATGGTCGTGGTCGCTCCTCCCGACAAAATGGAGAACAATACTTTCCCATCTTGGATGTAAATTCCATAATAATCTGGACCAGAAGGAGATGGCAAGACAAAAATCACTCCCTGTTGAGCAAATGTTCTGAATTGAAGAGAAACTTGAGCCTGTCCGACGAGGTTGAAAGTATTCTTCGCGTTAAACAGAACGTATCCGAATCCGTAAAAGGTGACGCAGTCGGACGCGTAGGACAGCCTCCGATCGGTCGTCGGCTTCTTGCAGCACGTGGCAGTGGAAGTGCTCCTCAAAATGCTCTGCCACACGGGCAACGGGGCTCCATTGTACAGGACGTTGTAGATGCATCCGTTGAAGCCGATGCCAGAATTGTAAACCTTTTGTATCTAAAATCAAATATTATCAAAGTATTTTCTTGTCTTAAATAAATTCAAAGAAAACTTTCTGCTTTTAAGATTCAATAGCACAAACACCTTAAGAAGAAATATTTTATCCCTCCTTCCTATCTACAATTTTATTCCTGCGAAGACCTTAAGATAAAAATATCGAACCCGTTCATATTGAACGTCGACAGAATTGAATAATTATTAAATGCTTTATTAATAATTAAGTGATAAATGTCACGTTAAATGTTCGCTTACGTTGAGAGCATTTACTGCAAGTCCCCCGATGTAGATCGGCGAATTGAGCGCGACGCGGACGTTGGTCGTGGAGGTCGCCCGACCGGACACGGTCAAAGTACCCCAAGTGGATAACTGCACCACCGTCAACTTGACGTCTGCTTCGTACCTAAAGAAACACGATTTGGCAAATCAAGATATTGAAATCATTGCATCAAGCTGTTTGCACGATGTAATAATAGATGTATAGTGCAATGCATAATGACTGAAAGAAACACCTCGTAATGTAGACTCGGAACCAACTCCTGGCAGCAAGTTGAGCGGCATTACAAACAGTGGTTTTGACATCCTTGAAGCTGAATTCGAAACAGACCGTGCTGTTCACCAGTTGAAGCAGCAGCTTCTCCTGCGACTGCGTGTTTTCAGCAAAAAACAAAACCCCTCTAGCCAACGAATTGTACGAAAAGTCCAGTCCTATGGAATTGTACAGCTGGTTGCTATTCAGATCAGGATTGGTGATCTGTTCGGTGTAATTCCAATACTTAGTTATCACTTACAAATTTATTCCTATCTTTAAAGATCTAATTAAACTTCAAATTATACTCAGTTTTTTCCAACCTGTTCAAAGGAACTTCCAGAAAAATACACTGGTTGTTCAAGTGCAGCCAGCTTGGTTTGGGCCAGCTTTAGGAGTTCATCGACCTTGGAAAACCGACCTTCAAGGATGGTTTTTGAAGATGATACAGTGTTTTGGCTGACATTCAAATTGCTCGCTGAAGTTCTATTGGCTAAATCCAGTTCACTTTGAAATGCAGTAACTTAAAGCAAAAAACAAACTGAAATAAATTTCAGGAGCATTCATTCATTTGAGAAAATAAACTAATTTTTATGATTGGTAAAGTGCCTTGAACAAGATATTCATAATAAAAGCTGTAAAAGGAAATTTAACATTTTGAAAATAAGTTCCTACTCACGATTATTCCCCAATTGTGATTGGATGGTCAAGGAAGTGGCAATCGTATTGGCTACTTTCCCAATACTATCAGCTGTACTGTCGAGACTGGCCTGCAAGTTAGTATTTTGCTGCCTCAAAACAGCAATTCTGCTTGCCAGAGAATCAGCAAGTAGATTTGCAGCCGACAAATTCTGATTGTTCTCCTGAACTGCCTCTGTCGATGACGACAAGTTACGATAAGTTTTTCACGTGCCGACGTCGATCGAACGGACTCGTGATTTAAGAATATTTCCAAAGATATGACATGAAGAAATTGATATTACTTTGTATATAAACATTACTTTGTTTGCAATACAACGGCTCAATATTTTCATTTAAACAAGTTGTTAAAGTAAGCTCACCATTTAGAGGAGATCATTAGGTTTATTAAAAACTACAAACATAGATTTAGTGACAACGTTTTTTCTCTACTTAAAACAATGCAAGCATATAGCTGAAAAAGCAATCTCCTCTGCAAGCTTACTTTAACAAGTCTTGTTTAAACATTACTTTGTATATAGTTTTGAAAATCCATTGAATCTTGGTTGAATGTTCTGATCCTCTGGTTAAGATTAGTCCACAGAGCAACTGATGCCTGAAGACTTGAATTTGCAGAATCAATGGTACTGTTGAGTCCTTTAAACAACGTTACATCAAAAGTTGCATTCGCACAAAAAATGTGAGCAAGTCGCAAGAAGTTAACGGCATCTCGCAAAATAGACGATCGACAAAATGGATCGACCCTGGCTTAGAAAAATTGAAAATAATTTCCTACTCATATTTATTAAATTTGTTGGGCTTTCATATTCATCAAGAACCTACCACTAGCTGAAGTTGTCATGAGAAAATTATCCAAGTTTTGCTTTGTGATGTTTGTGGTTGCAAGGAGCTGATTGGCTCGAAGTTGTAGGTCATTTAGAGACACTGTACTGAATGACCTTTATAGAATATGATATTCAAATAAATTGGCTAATCCCAACTATTGAGATATACAATATCAACAATACACAACGCGACATTAACACGATAACAACTACCGACCTAAGAATGTTCTGCAGAGTTGCATCCAAATTCCTGGCCTGTTCGATAGCATTTAAGAGACCCGTGACAACCGACTGGAACCTGTTGATCACGTCGACCGCTGCTTGTCCTTTTGGCTGGACCAACTGGAAAGAACTGTAATTAATACTTAAAACATTAAGGAGTTATAGTGATATTAGTGAATGTATTAAAATCAAGAAATTTCACGATTTTTTCCGATTTCAAACTTATTTTATCGCCAAATAAAGCTCTGTCTAAAAACATAAGCTCTGTCTAAAAACATAAGCTCTGTCTAAAAACATAAGCTCTGTCTAAAAACATAAGCTCTGTCTAAAAACATAAGCTCTGTCTAAAAACATAAGCTCTGTCTAAAAACATTCTATAGGTGCAAAAGTGCCAAATTCCATAAAACAATGAATGTAACAACAATGAAAATAATAACAATAAATATAATAACAATGAAAATAATAACAATAAACATAATAACTCCACAGACCTCAATAGACCACTGGCCTGAGAAGATAGAGAGGCTGCCTTTTGTTCACTGGCAGTGATCACAGGAAGAGAACTGTTCAGAATCCCAGTTTGAACCTGTAGAAGCTGATTCACTTGATCATAGGCCTTATTCCATCCTTCAAGTCCTTAGCAAAAGGTTTTCACATGAGGACATATTTATTGTGTTCAATGTTATGAACATTAAGTAACAATAAGCTTACATCAGCACCAGCTAATCATTACAAGTAAATAATGATTCATAAATACAATTAAATACAAAATACATGAATTATTTCACAATTATAATAAATGAAAGTATTACATTAATCATTGCAACAGGTGAAATTTAGTCATTAGAAACTAAAATAAAAATTCATTGACTACCAGTAACAGCCAAAACTGGAGGTGTTTGAGTGAAATTGCCAAAAATCAAAGCAAGTGTTTCTTTCAATCTATTCTGACATATAACCAGATTCACGTCAGTGCTTGAGAGAGTGGAGACTATGGTTTTTACGACATCCGTCATGTTCTTGTACGAAAGATCAAATGCAGAAATTATTGTCTGTGGACAAGAATGAAATAGAAAGTGAGTTTTTGTAGTTTAAGAAGAAAATCTTTCAGAAATTCATACAATTGCTCCATTGATCTCACTGATGAGTTCACTAAGCTTTCCATGGTACAAATTTATCGAATTGTTCAACTCTTTTACCCTGCTCGTTGTATTACTAAATACCTGCTGATATCTCACCAAATCTGCTTGCAATTGGCTGGAAGAATTGCTCTGAAAAAAGTCACAAAACAAAAAAATGTTTAAGCTTGAGATTGCATCAGGTATAATGTTATGCAGCTCTTGTGATTGCAGTCCTTCAAATTACACTAAAAACATAATGCAACTCCATGCATTCTTTATTGGAGATTCATTGTCTCGTCTTACGAACGGGAGCGCATTCCCGGAACAAACGCCGACATTAACGAGCTGCTGCAAACCCCAAAATAAAAATTTATTTAGTTGCCAAATGATACTCTAATTACCAGTCTAAGGAGGTTAACAAGGAGCAGATTGGCTGACTGAATAGCATTAAGTGTGTTGTTATTGAGAGCATTCAGTCTGGCATTTTCATTGTCGAAGAGACTGCCATAATTCCATTGCATGTAGTTTGAATTTGATCCGTTGTAGGGAGGGTTGTTCCAAAGCTATTTAAATTTAATTAATAGTGTCAAGCGTAGGAATTATGTTTCGTATTTAACGACTACAGGCTTTCACGTGCGTACACATGAATCTTAAAGTAATATATACTATATTTTCATGCAATAAGCTGGAATATCCTATTGTTACATAACATAGAATATTATATTGCTACCACCACTCGTTAAACTTAGGAAATTAAGCTTGGTATTCGTGTGGCATTTACAATAACGTGGAATAATTATTTATTCATTTTCCAGGGTCGAGAAAATGGGAGGTTACGCCGTTCTACCAAAACCAAGTAAAGACCTTGTCTGCAGTGTCGTTGTAAGTTTGAAGTTTTCCGACCGATATTTGTGAATTGGACAATTGCATGCCGTAGTTGTTGAACAACGTGCCAGAATCCTTCCTGATGTTTTGAACTTTGAGTAATATGCCATCCGACTTGTTATTGAGTACTTTGAGATCGGAAGAGAGATTACCCCACTGAAATCATTCGGAACTCGCATAAATGGGCATCTATTTATTTGCAATATGGTTACATCATATCAATTTACTTTTACTGACATAATAACTTTTGTCTTAATAAGCTCGAACCGTCTTTTTAACTAATGCCGCTTAAGAAGTAACTCGACATCGCGAAACTTTCCAACGGCTAAGTTATGAAATAAAGAAAACCCCAGAACTCACAAAGTAATAGAGATCGATTGCTTTGGATAAATTTTGATAGGCAAAATTGGTAGCACTTTCGAGTTGCTCCTGGAACCTTGCAAACATATTTTCACCAGTGCAACCCTGCAGCATCCCACACAGTAGAATGGTCCGGCTCTCGATTCCAGTGAAGTTGTCGTACAAAAGTTTAAGGTTCGCGAGGTCGGTCGTGTTCGGCATGAAAACATCTCGCGAACGGTTTTGCATTTGCGAAACATCCTTTCCGAGCGACGCCTCGCAAGCCGAGCAGCCTTTAACGATTCGTTTAACGATAATAAGTCGTAATAACGGCAATAGACCCATACAACCGAAATAAGCAGCGATTATCATGAACAATAATATAAGCAACAAATTATAATTTCATAAACATATACAAACACACAGAAAGTTTCTCTATTTATAGATAAGTCAGCTCAAAGCTACTTAATAAAATAATTCAGATAATTAATATATAAGTAAATATTAAATATCCTTCTTTTTAATTGATTATCAATGGTCATATTTCATGAGAAGTTTATATTTGAAAGGTTAACCTGTGCAGTTGAGTTTCTCGGTGGTGCTAGAATAACCGAGTTCGCACTTGTTGCAAGTCCTGCCGACAATGCGAGGCCCGCACCTGCACTGGCCTGTCGCATTGTCGCACCTAGCAAAACTTAAGGGATACGATTCCACTCCAAATTCGCTACAGTGACAATCTGAATGATGCAAACATTTCAAAATGAAAAGAAGTACAAATCTGACAATAAATGAATAAAGAAAAGCAACATTATGCAGAAACAATGGCAAACTAATGACCTCAATCAAATGCAGTCAATTGGAGTTGAAATGTTGAAGGATGTAAACTAACAGTAAACATGCAATTGTTAATGCTCTCTAAGCAGCTGACCTTCGCACGGCCTGTTATTGAGTATTCCAAATGCTCCCTGCTTACAGGCGTCGCATTTAAGATTGGTCGCATTCTCCCTGCAGGTGCATCCTCCTGTCGCATTGCATGAAAGACTTTGACTTCCAAGTTCATTACACAGACAAGGCAGGCAGCCTGGAAATGCAAACTTTTAATGATCGCAAACTGTGAACCTCGATTAATTGGACTTTCTTTTAACGAGCGAGGTGCTCGGAACTATGACAAAATCAATATTTATTGGATAATTGGGATTCAATTAAATTTATGGTGATTTAATAAACAAAAACAAAACGTTAACAAAACTCCACACCGGCGCTGGAAAAGTTATAGAAATGGCTGTCGCAGATGTCGCATTTCTGAGAAGTGACGCCGATCTTGCAAGGACATTGGCCGGTCACGATATCGCACGCCGACGTGGCATTGGATCCGGTCGCATTGCAGCTGCATTCTTTAAAATAATGAATGGCTTTTAATTCGCACTTTACATGTTATTTACTCGTGTATTGGATCGTTTCAAACTATAGATAACTGTAATAAACCTGTGAGCAACAAATTCTTTTTAGCTTTTATAATGTGCCAAGGTTACTTAAAAAATCGTTTAAAAAATACGACGATTAGAGAGCGAGAGGAGCTTATAACATAGAATTATTAAAGCACATCATTAATCACCAATGCACTGTTTGGTTACTGGGTCCTTGTATGTTCCTGGTATGCACTTCTCACAGTGATGACCTTCAGTGGAGTTGGTACAATTTACACAAATGCCCAGAGAGTCACAAAGTGTAGCGTATCCACTGCAGGAGCACTGCTTGCAACTAGCTAAAGGATTACCTCTCAAATCACCATAGTAACCAGGAGCACACCTGTCGTGAAGTTATTTATGTATATCAGTTACAATGTAATCATATTTATATGAGTATATGGTGCTGACTTTATGAAATTGAAATTGCTTCACCGATGCAGAATATTAATAACAATAGCAATTAATAATTGCTAGCACGGGCAACTCACTGGTCGCACGTGTTGCCGACATATTCCTCGGAGCAGTTTGCACACATGACGGTCGAGTTGATCACGGCGCATTCGTTTGATGACACTCGATTCTCTTGACAAGGGCATTTATTACAGGGCCCACTACTGCCAGCATTTGGATCCCTGTAATATCCTGAGAGGCAAGTTTCACAGTTCATCCCTGGAGACAAAATAAGTTACGTCACCGTTTGCATTTTAGCCTCCGATCGACGACTCGATTCTTAAGCACAAACCGGTCGTAAATTGTTGACAATTCAGGCAATATCCAGTGATGGGATCGCACGTGGTCGTCTTCCCATTGCAGTCGCACGGTTTACAAAGACCTAAGTAACCTTGCTCCGTGACGTTGTGTCTGACGTAGCCCACGGAACAACTCTATCGAATAATTAGTTCGCTTTAGTCGTAACTGCAGTGCATTTACACGCTGCCGTGCACGCAGTGTCAGAGGCTATTTATTTTTATGTGTTATTTATTTGATTGCAGTCAGTTGCACGACCGAGATGATTCAGACTGAGTATCGGAGGCACTTTTTAACTATTTACACAGCACTCCTTCCCAAGGGTGCTCGTGGCAGTGCAAGCCGGGTTGCGAAAGCGACACGTCGCGATCGTTGCCTCCGAGCTGACTTGCAAGAAATCAATGATAAATAAAAATCTGAGATCTTACTTCACATGATCTGCCTTCATAGCCATCAGGACAATAACAATTCTCGACGTAGGCCGTGTTCAATTCGTACGTTACATCTCCAATGCTAAGCAGTAAAATAATTTACTTACAACATCTTTTAAAGAAAATCTTTTCTAATTTAATACATAATGTATAAAACGTAATACGAACAAATCTTTGGTCACTGATGTCTGATGGATGCGTTAATTGTTGTAATGAGAAAGTGTGACATGTTATGTTGTTAGTTTACACAGACTGAAGAATTTCAAAAGAAATAAGAAAAAATGGATTCCAGGAGATTGGCCGATGTAAGAAGAAAGTCAGGGAGAGAAAGACGTAAGTTTCCATGACTCATAATAACAAAGTCGAGTAACTCAACAAAATAAATGTATGAGTGTCCTGCATAAATAAACATGGAGTTTCAAGAAGAGTCGCTCGACAACGAGGAATAGATTTAAATGTTTTTTTTTACATGAGGAGGGAAAATGGTGACTTTTTCAATTTAAGAAGCAGTTAATTTATTGAAAAAATTAGTTTTTATTTTGCACTAAAAATCTATATTGCAATGAAATTCGTACAACGACTCGTGTCCACCTGAAAGTAATATAACGTACGTTTATACGTGCGTGTTACAAAGACTACATAGTTTCACCTGCTTTGGTGCGGAGTGGATTTAAATGTTGCAGGAAATAGGACTTCTTTGACATCAGTAAGAGCAACCAATATTTGAGCTCTGGTCAATCCTGGATTATTTGGAACATTTTCCATGGAAATCATGGTCTTGAATTGAGATTGAATGTCAGAAGATGGTGGAATGTAATTAGATATTAAGAAGTTCATTTTCTTCCCTGAAATTCAAAATTTGATTTAAAATACGTCGGAACAACGTCCCGTTGGTCGAAGGGAAGATCATTTTCAATACCATCCTTTCCAATGAAAATGATGCTCGACTGAGTCGGGGAGGCAGCAGATGTGTCGTCTGCTTTCCAAATTACTTTGAAGGAGATGCTAATGCAAGTTGGATATTTTTAAGTAGGTTCATTAAGATCGCGTGAACATTTGTTTCGTCTTACGTGGATCCGTAGAAGGTTAGCATGTTGCCTTTGAGTTGGGGATCGGACCAGTAAACGTTCGCTGCCGAAGGCACCGAGATGGTGGCAAAGGGGGTAGAAGAATTGGGTAGCAGGCTCGGCGTAGCAACCGAAGAAAGACTTCCGTCTTCATTTAACACCACAAAACTCGTCGGAAGTGGACTCAAGTTAAACGTGTTTGGAAACCAGCTCGACATGGAACAGGTAGAGGTAATGCCCATGCAGAGACAGGAGAGACAGCCATCAGAAAATGCTGGAGAGAGAGTAAAGGAGTTCAGCTTACAGGTATTGCAAAGAGTTCCAGCTACATTGGCCTGGATAAATTAAAATCCACCATAGTGTAAAAAAATACATTTAAGCATTTCATAATAACAATGTATTACCTTGCATTGACAATTACCGGTGACTTTGTCGCAGAAGGATCCACTTATGGAGCCACCGGAATCACAATTACACGGCGAGCAACCCAAGACGTTCATTCCTTTGAACCCGTCTTTGCACTGATCGCATTTCGATCCTTGAACACCTGCCTTGCAGGTGCAACTTCCTGTCTTCACATCACATGCCAGAAATTGTGATCCAATTGCATTACAACCACAAGGCTTGAAATGTCAATGAAAAGAGCTTAAAAAATGAACATAATGTAGAACTAGAGAAATCATAATTCAACATAAAAATATAATTGATAGTACACATATAAACATCATGGAACCGTCGGGAACGGATGCACACAAGAAACAAAAATAAAAATGTTCCGGAGTTGAAATTTACTAACGATAGTTAAGGAATGAAGCAGTTCCAACATTAATAAATAAGATAAAATAAATGAAATCTGGGCACCTGACAGCCTATTACAGCATCCCAATTGTAGTAATTTGATAGGCAGGTTTCACAACTGGCACCGGTACTTCCAGGAGGGCAGAGACAAACTCCTGTTAAGGAGTCGCACATGTTGTACGACGTCTGGTTGCAACTGCAGGCTGTAAAATGAAATCGTGCCTAGATAATGATGACAATTGCCAATTAGTAATTCATCAAAATGTTGAAAATGAGACAAACGTTTGCATCCTGTTATATCCAAATTGTAGTACTGACTCAAGCAACTTCCACACTGTCTTCCGGTCGTTCCCGCCTTACAAAAACATTGTCCTCCCTTCGGAATGCAAGAAGTGCTGTCGTTAGCACCCAAGAGACAATTGCAAGGCAAAGCGCCGTTAAGGTAATAAGTCGAGAGGGAGAATGCGTAAGGGGCGCACGCATCCTTTAAAACACCATTCGTGCTGAAACATTTTGTGTGAAAAACAATATTTAAAGATATGAAAATAATAGGAGTAATATATTCAGTCTCTACGTATATAAAATCCTTTCATTCTCTTACTAAAGGTCTGAACCCCGAAGATTGCAATCCCTTTGAAAGTTGTCATTCCAAGTCGTACCAAACATGTTCGAAGCGTTGAAATATTCTAACGGAACTGCCGATATGCGATCCTGTCGGTCAATCGAAATTTCCAGAAATAAGGATTCTCAAATTATTTGAAATCTTATTAATATACAGTGTGACATAACATAGTAGGCATAACATGTAAATCATGTAATTATGTAAATATAATTATTAAATACGTAAATCGGTCGGTACTGACGAGAAACACTTCGCCAGGAAATGTAAACGAGACCGTGGACGGAGACAGTCTGGAAAGTTTAACGTCTCCGGTAGGACCCGAGCACCAAGAATTACAAGTCGGCAAGTCGAAAGAATTCGAGTAAGTGATTGCATTTCCTTTGAAATAAGTTTAACATTTAAAAATGACTCCCTTAATGTTTAATTTTAATTCCCTATGATGCTTACTCAAATTACCCATATTCCTACGCATTATTTAACAACTCCATGGCACGCACGCTAATAGCACTAGATGTCGGTCGCACATTTCAAAGACAACATCTCGCTCACCGACTCCTCCTCCGACGGTCATGGTGCCAGATGTACTGGCCGTATTAATGTACCTCAACAAGATCCTGAAGCTATCAGAACCGCCGACTCCCATCGGAGAGAGGTTGAGCGTCGTGCTGACGGGCACCTGCGGAGAACAACATTCCTCTCGGTTTTATTCTTTGGTTCGAAACTTTTTTAATTTGAATGAATACGAATGAACTTCACAAAAACTTCAATCAGCAGCAGGATTTTATTTTACATACATTTTGACACTGGTGCTCCACGGCAATGGCTTAAGATTTATTCGATTTCTTATATATCATTCTTACTATGCACATTTTCAATACTAAAACCATGCTGTAAATTTCTGAATTTAGGAGAGTTGCTTTGGTAAACCTGAGCAGCTGTTTTGATGTAACCATAACCAAAAAATCCAGGGAACTGTTTGTTCTCCCAAGGAATGTTGAGGTTTTCCATTTCAGCAGACAGAAATTGAAAATCAGGATAATAGTATCCAGGAGACACTCTAGACAGAGAAGTGCAGATAGAGATTTTCAGAAAAAGTAAATGATTTTATTTTGGTAAAATGTTTATAAATCGTACTGGCTGCATGTCTTTCCTTCGACGTTTCTCCTGCAATTACAATTTCCATTCCCTTTATCGCAAGTTGTACTCGAAGCTCCGCCGACATCACATGCACAAGGAGTACAACCTACAATCGCAGGTTCGTATGACAAATTTCATTCTCACTAATTCAATCTATCAGCTACCGTTGGGATTGGTCGGATCCAAGTTGTAATAACCATCCATGCAGCTGTCACATCTCAATCCATTAACATAACTTTTGCATGGACACTGTCCTGTCGCATTACACGTCAAAGAACCTCCTACAGTTCCACTTACAAAGCAAGCACAGTCTACAGTTGAAGAGGGATTTAATTATATTATGTAAGATATAAACTATGGTGCAATATATTATTTAATGAAAATGTATCTGAGAAATAGACTGAAGTTTTAAAGATGGCAATCAAAGTTTTGATTAACAAGGTAAATTGTTGAAATAATATCAATAAGTAATAATATCATTAAGTGACCAACCCAGACAGCCTCCAATATTCAGACCATATGAGCCATCTTTGCATCTGTCACACATTGGCCCAACAACATTAGATTTACAATAACAATCTCCTGGGTTCTATTAAAGATCAACTTGCCAACTAAGATGTCAACTTTGCAATGTATTGAGTGTACGAACCATTGCTGGATAGTTTGTAGGATCAGGAGCTGAAAGACACCCACCCACAGTGTATAGGCCTGAACAATTGCAGGGAATGCAAGGATTTGGAGCGGTGGGCAACACATTCGAAGGCCGATAATAATTGTCCACACATTTTTCACAGTGCGAGCCTTGCAAATTGGTTTTGTTATCTCACCAAATAATTTATACATTAAAAAATTTTTTAAATCAAAAGTTAAATCAATTCAACATGACTATAAATACTTTAAGTACTGGTACCATTTGTTGATGCACTTGTGCAAAATTGAAATTAATGTACACTCAATCTCAAACCTGATGTCATGTTTTGGCATCTTAAGCAGACTCCAGCATTAACGGTTGCATCATAGCTGCAACTGTCTGCATGTCCACTGCAATCACATGCTGTAAATAAACATTTAATGGAAGCTATTCGAAGCACTTTTTAGTAATTAAGTTAGAGGAAAATAAAAGTTTATAAAACTCACCTTGGCATGCCACTCCATAGGAATAGAGTCTATTATTGTAAAGTGGCAGACAACTTTCACAAAACTCTCCTGTGGTGTAGTTACCACATACACATCTGTATTTTCCAGTCGAATTGTCCACTTGGCAATCAGTTAGCTGTCCATTGCATTTACACTTGGCCATCAAATTTAGTGACCTCACTGTATAATGTTGCTAGCGAAACAATATTCCATGATTAAAAATATTCCAAACAAATTTCCTTAAGGTAGATGAATTTAATGAATTGGATTAGTAAATATTGAGGATTTATAATAAAAAAAAATACCAAGCGGAGATAGGAGCTCCGTAAAAATTTAAAGGCATTAACTTTGGATAGATTATATTTACTTTCTAAGTTTAAACAATAAAATATCGAAACGTTCCACCGGATTTGAACGTGCAGACAAGCATTTCTAGCGCAATACGTAGAAACATCGAACGAAAGATTTGGACAACAAATTTCGACGCGGGGTGCAAAACGACCATCAAGCAGACGCCAATAGAAACGAAAATTAGCTTTAAAAAGAGCGATTATTTTATTGGTGCATTAGGATCAACATGCAAATTAAAACTCACATATTCATTAGAGTTTAGCAAAACTCCCATATACAATAAGATGCCATAAAATTCTACTTTTAACGATCTTGCAGTATTCCAATCCTAAATAAAAATTCAAAATTTAAGTAACATAATTCACTTCCAACGGCATATTTATTTGTTAAGTGTGTTAACCTTCAAATCCGATCTTGTATTGGAAAAGTCAAAGGTCGCCTGGGCAAATAAGTTATAATAAATACATATCAATGGATACATTTGTTATCTTTATTTTTTTAAAATTAGAAATTAGAATTGAGCAAAATATCAAATGAACGCATTACTATTTCATTCAGTGTAGCTGCTCCAGAGTAAGCTAAGCATGGTATTGAGTCTATGGCAAGTGGTAGTTGGGTGGCAGGAACATTATAACTGTTGACACAATCTCTAGTGTCAGAAACAACATAGAACCAAACCAGGGTTGGGTTAGAGTCCGATGAAATGGATTTATAGAATATCATTCTGTTAGGTCTGAAAGACTCGCCGAAACGTATTTCAATCGTAGAAACAGTAAAATTCTAAGTTTGAAAATGGAATTCGTGATAAAAATTGATCAGTTTATTCATTGTTATGAATTACCTGTTGAAGGTCTACAAAAATATCTGCGTCGGGTCGTCCGGACACACCATATCCATTGTTAACAAAATTAATTCTTGACGTGCTCTGCCACCAAGTATTGTCGTTTCCATCGACCATAAATTCAGGCCGATATGAGGATGTGTTATTGCAAATTTCCGAAGTTACCGCATTTCCAGCTCTTGCGGAGCTTATAAATCGTTCAGGTCCATTAATACCACACGTCAGATGGGCAGTAACCGGCCTGTTTAAGGCCATATTAACCAATGGATCGGAATTCTGGACATGGCCGATAGAAATAATCCAACAAAAAACTTGTAATATCCAGAATCGTTTGAAGATCATGTTTGTAATCATCGTTGCAAATATAAGTTACTTGTCATTTTATCTTTTAAACGATCTTATTAGCATTTGTAGTGAATCAGACAACTTGTAGTATCACATATGATGAATAAACGACGTCGGGATGTTAATAGCTGTCGATACACATGCGCAACGAAAGAAGGGTGAGTTGGCCGTGAGTAGCAGGTGTTGATTGACGTTCGCTTACCTGCAACTTGTTTCGATCACATGAATTCTTTCTCAAATAATCATGAAATAATCAATTATGAGTAGGACGCCATCAGTTATTCGTCCGCAAAATGCATCTGTTTGCGCTTGAGAATGAATTTAATTTTATCCAGTTGGTCATTAAAGGTGGAAAGAGACATTTTCACAAATATTTCGTGATTTCAATCATAATAACATCCAATTTAACACTATCAACAGCAGCAACAACAACAACAATAATAATATCAAATTTAATACTATCTATCACATTTGTTAATCAACAGATAGGTCGTATCATCTTACAATAACTACTGCTAACTTCTCTAAAGTTTAATTTAAAGTTTAAGTTTGTTATTTTGTTTGAAAACCTAAGTAGCATGAACTCTTGCTGCCCCCTTGACTTTATGGTGTGCAAAAGCAAAAAAACAGCTTTACCAGTTGATTCGTGTCAGTCATAGGAATTTGGCGTCTGCTAAAAGATGTGAAATCAAAACAAAATAATGAATTATCACCATTACTGGATTTTGTTGGGGATTTAACATCTCATCTAGTGCTAGAGTATCTTTTTAAGATTTTAGCAGGAATGGCTGTAATGGATGCTAGCTAAAGAAATAAAAATTTATTTCATTCGTAACCGGTGTAAACCAAGAATAAAGTAGAAATAAATGTTGTGAAAAAATTAATTTTGTTTATTATCCCGATCAGTTTTAAACCAAACAATGACGTAGGCTGACGCAAACTGATTGTTTGTGGATGAACCCTGAAGCTGTTTATAAGCGTACTTGATGGATGGTACGACAGTCGAATCTAACCACGAGAGATCCTCAGAAGGTGCTTAATGCACTTTGAACTTATTCGACCCCATTTTGGTCAGAGACTCACTTCACAGACAGATTAATAAATTAATTATGAATACTGACTCAATTTGAGAAAAAACTGATTAAAGGTGCAAGTAATTGATTAGGGAGAGAATATCATTCATTTCTCAATAGTATCTTTTATTTTCGTACTGAAATACAGAGAAATTATAAATTTTAAAGTTCCAAATAATTCAGAGGATGAAGTTTCAAACTCCGATGACGATGGAAACCTGGAGAATAGGAGCACAAGTGACTCGTCGGAGGAAGACAACGAACTCGACGATGAAGAGCAAGAAAATGTCAAAGAATACAAAAAAGGTTTCCCAATAAAACCTGATTTTAACAATTTTTTTTAAGTTATTATTTTTATTATTAGGAACATTTTAAAATTATTCTAGTGCAGATTTTGGTGCCACGACTCTTCATTAAGATAGCGAATTGAATAATATGATAATTTTATGTCAGAAGCATAGTCGTCTTTTGGCAGATTTCGAGGGAAACAGAATTTTCAACATTTTACAAAATGTTCTCAGAATCCGCTGATTGCATTTTCGTTCAAAAGTTATTGTGTCGTGCATAAAAAAATCTCTCCAAACAACATCTTTGATCAATAAGTAACGCAATGACTTCGTGATACTCCTTTAAACATAAATGGTTAAGGTTTCAGAAACAACGACGCTTAAAAATTATATAATTACAAAAAATTTACAATCTAAAATGTATTAATCTGGTGCAATATTCTTCCCTATTCCAGGTGGCTACCACTGTGTTCAGATAGGAAGCATATACAACGAACGTTACAAAGTCATCAGAAAGTTGGGTTGGGGCTACTTTTCCACTGTGTGGCTCTGTTGGGACATCCAGTTGAGACAATTAAACAATTAAAATTAAACTATTAAAAATGTTTCAGCATTTTTTCCTTTATTTCAGAAACAACTCGTTCACCGCCCTCAAAATCGTGAAGTCTGGAAAAGAATTCTCGGAGGCTGCGTTCGATGAAATACGACTCCTGAAATGTGCAAGTGTTATTTCCATTGCGTTTTATGCATTTTAGAAGATACACGCATTGAAAAAGAATTTTATTTTATAAGATATCGGATGCAGACAAGGTGGATTTATGCCGGGAAAAGGTGATACAGCTGTTCGACAGCTTCAAGATTCAAGGAGTTCACGGAAAACGTGAGTCGGTAAAAGTTCTCCTAAAAATGCAATAATCTAGTGGATAAATTATTATTTATATTATTATTATTATTATTATTATTATTATTATTATTATTATTATTATTATTAAGCAAATAATTTTTTCATTTCTGCAGATTATTGCCTGGTGACAGAGGTGCTTGGTCCGAATCTTCTGAAGCTCATCATCCAATCAAAATACAGAGGACTTCCGATCACGAACGTCAAGTTCATCATGCGACAAGTTTAACTCTTCAACATCTTTTAATTTCCATTTAAAATGGAAATAATGCATAAAACCCACTTCTTACTTTCAGGTTTTAGAAGGATTGAAATACTTGCATGAAAAGTGCAAAATCATACATACCGATTTGAAACCAGAGAATGTCCTCATAGTTCCGCAGCAAAAGTTCATTTGGCATGCTGCCGCTCAAATATTCGGTACAATTCTCGATCCAAAGTCCATTTCATCGAGTGAGCAGAAATTTTTATGAGTGATGTTTAAATGTTTGAACTAACTTATACTTATTAAACAATTACTTTTATTTATTAATTATAATATTTCCATTTTTAGACATGATAACATCATATCAGTACTCAGGTAAGCATGACTTTCATTGCTAAAATTATCTTGAAATGAAAACTATCACTTTATTTGCAGCCCTCAAGAAAAATTGGGGCAAATTAAGCAAAACAGGAATCGATATGTCGAAGCCTGGAAGGTAATGACGTAACTTGACTCTGTTGACAAGTCAATAACCACCTTTTTTGTGCGCTGTTGTGTTGAACTTAAATGTTCAAAAAATAAGGATTTATTTTAGAAAAAACAACTATTGAGACTAATTACTTAGTTTTAGGATGAACAAACAGATAGGCGACGCACAAGGCGAGCAGATAAGTGAGATAAACGTTTTAATGAATACTTGTTTAAAAATTGAACTGGAAATGAAGTTGAGCAGAAAGATTTAAACAAATTAACAGGTGAATCAGAATTTAGAATGGACTCTAAAGAGATTTCATCGAATGGGATGAGTACAGTAGACAAACTGATGGCTGTTCGTCAAATGATCAACCACCCCTGTTCTCTTACGGGTTTGCAATTCCATTTTAAGACTCTTTAGGCGCAAATCGCCATCAAAACATTTCTGCCGTCAGACTTTTCGAAAAGTTTTTAATAAATTGTTTCACTATTAAGAGTTCTAATCATGATAAATTACCCAACACACGTGAATAAGCAAAAAAAAATGTTGCATGTACTTTTATTTGAAGAAAGCGACCTCCTCTTTGAGGGAAGAGATCCATGCAGAGATGAATGCTGCATCAACATCAAAATTGCTGATCTCGGAAATGCATGCTGGACGGCAAGGATTTAATTAAAAGACTTTGATAATAATTGATCGCAGAATGAGTCAATAATATCCACATTAAACAAATGTTCCGTAAAATACGCATTCATGATATCATCAATAACTGTACTTTTGTTCATTTTCATGACAAATGCACAGGACCATCACTTTACCAGCGACATTCAGACATTACAATACAGGTGTATAGAGACCATCCTGAGGGCACCTTATGACACTGCCTCTGACATGTGGAGTACTGCATGCATGGTTGGATGAATATTTGGTTACGAAAGAATTCTACTAACTACGAACCATATTTACAGGCATTCGAATTGGCCACGGGCGATTTTTTATTCGACCCTCATGCGAGCAGAAACTTCACAAGAAGCCAACACCACGTGGCTTGTTTCGTCGAACTACTGGGAGACATTCCCAAGACCTTCGCCATCAGTGGAAAGTTGTACTCCAAGTATTTTAATAAAAAAGGTAGGCACGCGTGCTGAACAGGTATTATTTAGCATTTAATCAATTTAAGTTGATATTCATTCAATTAAATCATTGATGGCAGGTGAGATGAGATGCACAGCACACAAGCGAACAACAATCAAAGAGTCATTGGTCAAGAAGTACAAATGGAGCGATAAAGATGCAGCTGAGTTCTCTGACTTCCTCCTGCCGATGCTGGTTTATGAGCCTCTAAAAAGAGCTACTGCAGCTGAAATGTTGAAACATCCCTGGTTGAAAGGACTCAGTGAAAAACAAAGTGAAAACCTCCACCTGAACGTCAAAAGCAGAAGTGTAGCAGAATATAACGAGAACTCGAACGATTAAAAGTAAACACGAACCACGCAGTTATTGATGCTGATGTAGAAAGCCACAATACGTCCTCGTACGCGAATTCTTTAGGAAATCATATTTCTATATTTTCAAAATGCATGTTCATATATTTTTCTATACGATTTATATTAAATATATCAGTACAACTCTAATAATGGTCAGAAAAAGTATATATTAACCTTCACTGAATAACACAATCAAAAATAACAACAACAGCAATGATAATATTATGTTATTATATTATATATATTGTAACATTAATATTATTGTCGTTGTTATGTTGAATTATTAATAATATTATTAACGTGTAATTAAAATTATTATTGCTATTATTATTTATCGCTAGTAACAAAGCATTGAGGCCTGTGATTGGCATTTGTTAGACTTCTTATCACGTGGACGTTGACATTGTGATGAATTGCCTCCCCATCAATGCGACGTGCTCTACAGAAGAATCTTGCATTTAACAGACAGATAAGCTAGGTAGGTTAGGAATAAAGATGGATAGCGAATGAATTGTTGAACTTGATTCAACAGAATATTGATCGGATGATTACTTTAAATGATTTATTGAATTATTATTAATTTATTCTTATTTTCGAACAAACGTTCAACATGTTGTCAGAAAAAGTTTAATAGTGGATATTTGTCAGGTGAATACGTCGACATTGTAAAACAGGAAAACTTAAATTCATAAGACATTCCACAATGTGATGACGTAATAACATTTGATAACATAATAACATAATATCGGTCACGATATAAAATCCAACTTGGCCTGCAAAAATAATTATGTAGTAAAATAATTATGACCGCAAAGAAATCATTCGTCACTTGTTTAAAAACCATCTCATTCCAGCACCTTGCTGGTGGAAATGTAATGGCATGGAGTAAATCTTGCCTCTTCCAATTAGCTGTTAAATGTCTTTTGAGTGTAAATTGTTTAAGCTGAGTTGACTTTTAATTCGAGAGTCATTCCCTGAGCGGATCCCGATAATCACCAACGTGCGACTGCGCATTAAACATCCTAGGATTTTGGTGGAGTGGTTATGGAGGGGAGTTAGAATGTTGTAAAATGTTCTTCTGATCCAATTATTCGTGTTGGAATGGGTGTTAGGTAAAACAACAACAACAAGTCCTTGATTCGTACAAATGCTGAAAGACAAGTAAGAAATTATAAACCAACTCGAGGTTGTTGCTGTTGAGTGGTTGACAGTATTTGCTTCGGTGATTGATTAATTCGTCTCTCTAATGCCAGATCCGAAACCACTTTTGTCCTTGATTGACATAGGATGTCGAAGTTTCGTTCGACGGGAACTTAACAGAGACGTCCCCTCGATCAATTTTCAGCCTTATTCAAACTTTTGCCAAGGAACTCTCACAGAGTGTCTGGCCACTTGCCTGAATTTTTGAGCATTATTTCATTCGGATATAATAGACGATTTATCCAGATTATTTAAAATTCATTTTAGCTTAACTTAAGAATAATATTTTCAATAAGTTAAGTTTTAAACATTTTTAGTTTCTGATCATCGAGTGGATGAAAATGTGCCAAATAAGTGGTGCTTTATTTGAATTTCCTTCAGAATACTCCAGAATTTCCTACATATAAAAAAAAATTGTTCAAATTACATTTTAGAGAGAGTTGGCTTTATAAGATCCGAATTATACACTCTCGCAAACCTTCCTGTAATAGTGAAAAGAAGAAGATTCGATTATTCACGTCTCGCGGACTCCATCCATCTGAGCGATTATGAACTTTGTTGCGTCCATCCTCCGACGTGCAAAACGTTCCTGGATATTAATAATCCACTCCTACCTGAACTTTTTCAGAGAACCTGCTGTTCGACTGGACGTTCAACAGTATATGTCAAATTTGACGCTCCTACAAACAGTTGTTTGCAGATCGCTTCATCTTCTTCACTTTTCCACGATTACCCCATTTGTATTGATGAGAAGCCAAAAGTAAGGTTTGTAAGTCTATGTGGAGTTTAAAGTTCACGGTTCATGATTACATAATTTAGAGTTATTTTCTTTCTAATTTGTTTAATTCGGCTTTGAAGAATTGGTTGTTTTGTAACCGGTTTATTATTATTATTATTATTATTATTACTATTATTATTATTATTATTATTATTATTATTATTATTATTATTATTATAAATATTAATCAATATTATTATTGTACTTTTTGGTCCATATCGCTATATTTTAANTGGTTGTTTTGTAACCGGTTTATTATTATTATTATTATTATTATTACTATTATTATTATTATTATTATTATTATTATTATTATTATTATTATTATCATCACTATTATCAATATTATTATTGTACTTTTTGGTCCATATCGCTATATTTTAAATATTCATTCTTAAACGACTGTATATCATCACAGCCTGTATATTATCATCAGTATAATTTCATTTGATATAAGATTAAATATTATTTTCAATCCCAAAGCTGTCAATCGACACACTAATTCCTTAGCCTGGGTGGTTGATTCCTTCATATAGCGCAGTATAATTGTAGGTCCAAAAAGGATCACGTGTGTGGCTACTGTCAAAGACGTTTCAGCAAATCTTACAACTTGAAGATCCACGTGAGAACACATACCGACGAACGACCGTTTGCTTGTCTCTATTGCAACAAGTCCTTCAGAAGAAAGGATCATCTGAGAGATCACAAGTAATCCTTCCACCATGTTATTCATTATTTTGTAATCTAATTACAATCTAATGATTGGTTACATTTTCATTTATACAGTATCAATGTTTTAAAAATTAATGGGATCTTTTTAACTGATTTAAAAAAGCTTGTAAGACGCCAGTTGTACTGCCAAGAACAAAGGAAATACTTCAAGCAATGATTATTTAGAATCAGTTTTATTATCTTATTGTTATTAATTCCAGTCACTATTCCATGTTTATAATTACATTTGATTACTACAATTAAAACAATCGACTTCCAAATAATTTCACAAATGAGACAATCATCATGAAACTACCCTCTTTAATACAAAAAAGTAAGAAATAAGTTGTGCTTATGTGAACAATATTTTTAAATTGCCATCAAATACTTGCGAGGATTTTTATGATAAAAAAAATTTCTCACACAGTTTTATTGTATGAATTTAATTAATAAACATAAAAATAAACACTGTGAATGCAGCGTCCATTTTTTAACAGCTATACCCACTACAAGGACAAACCCTTCAAGTGCAGTCAGTGCCTAAAATCTTTTTGCCAATCTCGGTCCCTCATCCTTCACAGATCCACCCATCAATGAAGGTTTCTCCCAACAAGCTAGTGCTTTACAAGAAGAAGTATATTTCAATTGCTTGCTGATTTCCAATGTAAAATGTGTCATTCTCGAATAAATAATATTTCGCAAAATTGCAAACTTTTAACATGATTCTAAGCAACTCTATCTTATTTTGCTAAACGTACTGCGTGCTACCATCAGAATGCTAAAGAGAATTTATTGGATGTTTGGTTTCCTGGATTCAAACCGGCTGAAGAGCTGCTGCAAGTGGAGGTGTGGTGACAAGCCAAATTATTGCTTGTAAAATGATAGATGCACTTTGGAAGGCGAAGATTATTGGAACAAAATTAAAAGTTCGGACGAGATTAGTGCATGCAACAAACCTCAGTGAACCAACGGATCACTTCACGCTTGCCTGCGTGGAGATGATCGTCCTCACAATGCCTACATGAACTTAAAAATAAATTACAGGTCATGACTAATATATATTACTTATGATCATTTAGATGGGCATAGATGCAAGATGATGACGATAATTCGTTGATAAATTTAAAAATTAGTTACTGAATCGCCAGTTTAGCCTTGGAAAAGAAATAGATTAAAACTAAGGGATATCCTGCAGGACATCTTGACTAATTCAGAGGGAATTTATCTGAGATAAACCATTGTACGAATTAATTAAAACGAACGAAATGCATTACGTTTAGTGCCCTTTTAAAAATACTGCTAAATAAAATTAGGATGCTTCTAAATTTCTTCCGTTACACATGACATCAAAACGATTACAAAGTACCAACAAAAACATTTTAACAACGACCTTCATCACAAGTCATGGCTGCATGGTTGCTCGCTGGAACATCTGTCTTTGAATCGTCCAATTAAAGGCCTGCCTTGAGGAATTGTTCCTGGAGTGCCTTTACTCGTCACAGACCTTAGGATAAATTGACCTTTGTTAAGATATATTTAACTAGCATTATCTTACTTTATCATTAAACATCAAAGTTACGAATTTTGATAGACGGATTCCAATTTTCTAGCGTTATTTAAGCAATTTCTGACTTAGTAATTAAATTTGGAATCTACTAAGTGAATCACCTTATGCATGTGTGCATTTTGTAGATTAATTTTGGATTTTAAAACAAAACCTTTATGGAATGCATTTAATTTTACCTAAATAATAACACAAATAAAATGAAATTCTAACCTGACAATAAATAATAAAATATACATTCAATGAACACATGGACGTGGTCAGATAAAATTGTATCGTCCAATCCTGGCTTGCTTCCATGCATCGCCTGCGATAAATAGGCATGCTCGGGAGCTGTCGCATACAAAGCGCTGTACGTCTGTGTTGTCTGGTGGTGAAGCGGTTCTGGACGTGTCAACAGCTTTTCATTTTACCTTATGTGGTTGTATATTGTTTAATTTTTTATTCCTTTCTATCTGTAACGTTTATTTCTTCCTTCATGTTTTAGCTGATATTGCAAATGGCGGGCTGCGAGGGAATCTTGTTCGTAGAATGAAAATCTAAATCCTTCCCTCGGGCTACATGTTGGCTTCATGTTTGAGCGCGATTGCGAGTCGTCTGCTTCACCACTGAAATATTATAGGTATTAGGGATTGTACAAGTCATAATTTCGACTTCCCGTCCGTTTCGTCACATGCTCTCCTCGTGCCAATCTCAGAAAATGAGTTTTTTCTGCCAATGTTTGAGACTGGTCGTTGCTAATAAAATGAGGTTAGTCGGAGTAAATGTTGAGAATGTCAGTTTGAAAAGTGTTGCTTTTGTGGTATGAGGCGTTATTAGCGTATAAGTTTTGAAACTTAAGAAATACGTTAGTTGTCCTTAATTTTCGATAAGCCTGACTGAAATTGTTCATGAAAATTACGTTTGCAGGTTCTTCATGCCTAGGAGTGTTTATGCCATGCTTGTCATCTTCCAACTTCCTCATTTCATTTTGGCACTTTCTGACAGTAAGTAAATACGTTTGTTTGTTGATTCAAAACTTTTCATTGCTGTATTTAGGTTACGTTAATAATATTATTATCTTGAGTAATCAATGTTCAACAGTGGTTATGTAATGTCGGCATGATCTGACAAATGATAAGTCTGTCGGTGGGAGTTTATATTTAAGTGTACGGTTCTATAAGGGATCATAGGAACTCGAGAGGAGCCCGGTGCTATCAATCATTGAAGGCACATCAAAGGACTGAAGCTTAGTAATCATGATGAAAGGTCATTAGAATCAGGTTTCCTTCCCATTCAGTGTCACTAGTAGGTGGATTGGAGAAAGCTGTCATAAACGTGTCGTTCTTCTGCTGGATTTATTATTGTTTATTATTATTACTTGTAAAGTAAAAGGTAGCATCAACAAAACTAACTAAGTGGTGAAATGCTGGAATTGTATTTTCCTGTCTCGTACTTAAGCCAGGACTTTAGGAATGAATTCTGGCGATAATTTTGGTGTGACAAAAGTGTGAAGGAGTCTGTTATGTGATGGTTGGAAGTGAAATTTACTTAACGGCCAGTTGTTCCTGCTGTGTTGTTGATTTATTAAAACAAACAGAGTCTCCCATAATTTACGATATCTATCAAATGCGCACTAACACATAAACAAGTCTCAGTCCATTTTCATTTCCCCTGTCTTGGATTCCAATTTCAATAAGGTGCAGGATGATATTTATCTGATTGCACCATGTTTTTGCATTTTTTCTGGAGATGTTGAGAAATTAAAGTTAAAATTATTCTTAAAAACTAGTAACATTATACTTATTAAATTTTTGAAATATTTCATAAGCTGAGAGTATTTTATGAAATCATTTTTAAGAGGCTAGATTATTATTTTATATATTCCAATTTAAGGCTTTTAAAGCTATCTTTGCCAATCATGTCCTCAAATGCTCTAATTTGCCTTTTATACTTATTAATTAATTTTTAATTAATAATTTTTAAATGAATAATTGCTGTTGACAATAATGCCAGGGTTTGGCAAGTTGTATTCACTCTCTCACTAATAATCACCATCGATATTACAATCGAGTTGATAATCTTTGGTGAATCACTTGCAGTCAGGTTACCACCTTCACTCATCACTCCAACGCAGCCACAAAAGTTGTTTAGTAAGGAAACATTTCTCCTGGAATGTGAAGCTCAAGGAGTGCCCCTGCCGACGTGAGATATTTTTTATTTTTAATAATTTCATTGTCGGGGATTTACAAATCAAGAGAAATGTTTTATCATTAAAAGCTACTAATGCTCGATTAAATAAATTTATTTGAGCTATTAATTATCATCCTATATTGCTTTATTATAACAATATTCCCTTTAGCATTACTGAGTTGTCAATATGCCCACAAGTATCCTTGTTATTCTCTCAAGATTTAATCTCCAGTGCAGTAGGATCAGATAAGCATCTATTTATAAGAAACATGACATAAGCCATTTACAGGAAAGCGTCCTGCTACAGCAGAATTTGTAATAGATTAGGTTTAATGTTGGTTTAAACACAGAACATTAATAGATTTATACACAAATTAATAATCTAAATTTATGGTTAAAACATAGGCTTAAAATATATGGAAGGGGCGCTATCCGATGCTCTGCATATGGCACTGCATAAAAGAATTACAATTAATCCCATTATTGCAATTCTTTAATACATGGAAGGCTTGTTGTCGAAGATGGTGTCGATATAAGAAAAAGTAGTTGCTTAACATTTTAAGTGAACTCGTGGTCGTTAACATTCTCCCGACTTAGGCTTAAATGGTTGAAGAACGGAAAAGAGTTTACGGGAGCAGATTACAAGTCTTCCACCCATGAACGAAGAAAGAAGCTGCAACTTCACAAAAAGTATTCTGGTCATGAATATCAGTGCCTGTTCGAAAATGAACACGGAGTCGTGCTGTCTCCGCCGACGAATGTTCAGAATGTTCGGATGGATGCCAAACAAAAAGCGGCCGCGAGCGCGAAAACCCGAGAGTTCGAACCCCTCGTCGTAAAGTGCGGCGATCATTCATCCGTTCCTCCTCCGAGTTACATATGGGAAATAAGTCACGAGGATTCAAAATACACTTTAAGTTCTAAAAACTTGCCACCAGAAATACTCTTGAACGACAATGGTTAGAAGTAATTTCATCTTCTAAATTACTCATCCAATATTAATCCAGTTGATATTAATGTAATATTGATAAGTGTCGATTTGCCGAATCATTGGTTTTAAGTCGAACGATCACATTTAGGAGACCTTCATTTTACATACGCCAAAAGAAAATTCCTTCAAGGGACCAATAACACTTTCAAGTGTTACATTTGGAATGAATACCTCGACATAAAACTAGGCGTGGATTCGACCACGGTAGAGTTTGAAGAAGGTAACGTGCTAACCTCAGCTCGACAATCATTAAATGTCAATGTACTCGATGTTATTCTTAAACGATTTTTCTATGCACACCGTTTCAAGGAAATGGGACTTATCTTCCTCCATATCCCGTGGTCATCAGCAAATCTCCCATCGTTTTGTTGGAAGGCGACTCAGTTTCCCTCAAATGCTTCTTCTCCGGATAGTGCGTAATCGAGTAATTCTTCTGTTTTGAAGTGCCTTATTAAACTGACCACTGTAAACTTTGTACTTTTAGAAAGCAAATAAACATAAATTATATTTTAGTGATTGGAGAGGTAAACGCATTAAGTGATGGATAAATTAATAATGTTGTTTGTCTGCTTTTACTTGCTGTTCTACAATGTTCTGAAATCGTAAGTTTTAAGTTGATCGACTTTTCAGTCCGACTCCTGAAGTACATTGGAATTTCACTGACGGAGTTCGGAATTTCTCGAACATTTCGTCTTCGTGGATGATTAATCTTACTGCTAATAATAACCTTTCTGTGGAGGGTCACTACCACTGCAAGGCTTCTAATGAAGCAGGTTCATGGAATGAAACCATTCAAGTTATTGTTCAGGGTGAGTCTAAAAGTACTCTCACCTAGTTTGGCTCACGAATATTAACGAAGAGTAACATATTAGACTTCGGTATAGTGGTCATTAAATGGGCTTTTTTTGCAGCTGCACCATCATTTAAAAACATATTTGATGGACCAAGAGACTTAAATGTGACAGCAGGAGACAGTATTTCTGTCAATTGCAGTCCCCATGCTAATCCCCCTGCAAACATTACTTGGTTGAGAAATGGAATACCTCTAACAAATGGTATGTGGATTGTTGTTGTATTGCTTTTTGAATCTGGTTTTGCCTGGCACTGCCTTCTAGGTTTAAATCTTCGTCTTCTGGCCGGCACTTCTTTGCAGCGCCACGATTTTGCTTAATAAAATTGCAGTAATTAATTATTTTCAAACTTAAATTGGATATGTTATTTGATGCAGAAATTGCCTTAAATTCAGAAAATTGTTTCATGAATTGCTAATCAATTTTAGTTTAAGCTGTTTTCCATGTTTGTCATACCTTTACCTTTCCTCTAAAGTAAGGCAATGGTAAGGGTTAGGCATCTTAGGGTTAAATTATGTTATATTGATTAGTGATTATTTATTCATTGAAGTGTCTTTATGACGAAATGTATTTGCTACTTTATTCCTGTTCACCTGGGCCTCGGTAGCTGAACGGCGGTTCTCGAGTGCAACTCCATTTGATTCCTAGGCTGCTTGCAAAAGTTTCTGTTGCTCTCATATTTGTAGCCATGGAGACCAATGTCATTGTACATGCATGTAGAAGCTATTTTTCCTTGATACTAAATGTGGTGAAATGATTTTATTATTCAGCTTTTTATCTTGTCAAAGGTACCTTTAAGTAAAGCTCTACCAATTTATAATTGCATCTTGGAATAGTCTGGATGCCTCATTTCATAGGTCCTGATTGTTTATAAAAACAAAAATTGTAATCATCTACAGAGCAACAGTTTCAAATGACATTCAGTCTGTAACTCCAACTATGTGTCAGTAAATGTTGCTTTTTATAATTGAAGTTTATAATATCTTCCAGATATGCCTGAAAATTACCATATCTCTGGAGATTCCAAGTGGCTCAGAATCACAAATGTGTGCAAGTCATGTGCTAGCCCCGATTTGGCCGTCATCCAATGCATAGCACAAAATTCGCACGGGACCCTCTGGGGTACAGGATACATAAATGTCCTAGGCAGGCATCTTTGACTTATTTAATTATTACATTATCGTTTAATAACGAACTTATAATTTCAGAAAGGACAAAGATTGTTGCTTCACCAGAAAGTATTGTAGTATCTGCCTTAACCACTCAATTGTCTTTCAACTGTTTTGCCATGTCGGATGATAGCACCCCGATTAAAACATTGTGGTACAAATCCATGGACAGAGAGGTCATGTTGAGGACCTACAGAGATTTACGAATGTCACTTGATAATCAAACTCTTGCTATAATTCCACAAAATTCATCCTTGCTGAAAAACTATGTTGGAAATTACTCTTGTGTGGTATCCAATGGGTACAGTAAGGATATCAGGAATTTCACCATTTCATTGCTGGATGAACTGAGTTCCCTGCGTTGGTTCTACTCGATGTTCCAATATTAATATAATTCTAATATTACTTGATGTTCTGTTTTAACGTTACAAATATCCGAGATAAAATTTCATTGCGATCTCTTTTAGCTGTCATCTTTAAAGCTGCTGAGACTAAAGGGACGGTTTATGCAGTGGCCTTGATGTTGATGCTGTTGTTACTACTTCTTTTAATGGCATTTCTCTGTTACAAAAATCAAAGATGTGCCACTTATTTGGGTGAGTTTGCATTATTATTAATTTCATTTTATTGATGACTACAAATAAGAAGTTTTATTTTGTTAAGTAATTTGTCTAGCAGGTCTTAACCATTTAACTGCATCTGATGTTGTTTTTCAGTCGATGAGAAAGAGAGAGAGAATGGAAATGAGCCAGAGAAAGAGCTAGAAAACAATGGGTTTCTTGTCTACAGCAGACCGTGAGTGCCCTTGGCAGTTTAATTTTATTCTTGAATGCCAGGGATTTTTCAATATTTGTTTGCCTAGGTGGATGTTTGTATTTATTTGTCGGTTCGAATTTAGCCGGCATTTTGACTGCTTTATGTATCCGTATGGTATGATAAGGCACTACATTCGCCAGGATGTTTATGGAGAGCCTTTAAGCAAGTGTGCTCCCTGGTGGTGCAAGTTGGGAAGGTGATGCACGACGACGTTGCCTGCACTGTCGTGTGCATTGAATTTACCTGTATTTATCTATCGAAGGGGAAGGGAATGTCATTGATTCAATTAATGATGATGTTGATAATGCTTTCAGTGAACAGAAACTCACCCAGGGAAGTCGCCTTTCTCTCATCAGCTCAGGCATAAGCTATGGAAACATGAGCCTGAGTGAATATGGAGATGCAGAAGCAGGAAAGTATGATGAGGATGGTTCCTTTATCGGAAATTACGGTGTTGAATACAAATAAGTCTTAGTTCTCTTTCATTTCATAATATCTCACTTTTGTATGATTCGGTGAAGGCTTTTATTTGTTTATGAGGAGTTGTTATTCGGGCTTGTGAGCTCGTTTTCTTTGTTCTGAATTTGTATTTTTGAATTGTATAATCTCACTTGATACTAAATAAGAAACTAAAAATTGGAAACTCAGTAAGATGCCTTTAATGAATTTCCTCGTTTGGAATCGTATCATGAATAGTACTTGTTGCAGTAATTGGATATGTTAATGTACATTTTTCGTATTCAATACAATGTTGTTTTTCGAAATGTCACTGGTCGTATAAAATTGAAATTGATCATTGAGTCTGGGAAACGTGTGGGTTCGAGATGAGAATGCTTTCGTTGAGGGATGAACCATAATTTTCCAATACTACACAAAAGATGTGAGGAATAACGTCTTAAAATGCAAGCAAAGGCCGAAATAATGTGCGCTTGAGACCTTTTTGCGGTTCAATGAGAAGTGAACTTAGAGGTGTGACCACGGTCAGAATGATAGTTCTTAATCAGCTTTTTTTGCAGTTTTTTCCTTGGATCGTACATTGAAATAGATGTTAAGTTGAAATATTGAAATTTCCAAGGTGTGGGAACTAGTCTAATTTAGAAAGTTTTTTAGTCAATCCGGAGACATGTTAGGATATTTCAAGAAACAAATCGATAACGGTTCTTACAGCTTGAGGCCAGATTTTTTTCTCTTATGCCAATACACGACCGGATATATTTGGTTTAGTAGCCATAATTCTGGCACTATTGCTTGTAACTTTTTTCTACAATTTAATTAACATAAAAGCCCCGCTTCTAGTCTTAGCACCAATTTTGGTTTTATTTCCGCCACGATTTGTTAACAAATTGATGAATTCATCATTTCGTGATGATTATTGGATGGAATTGCATATCAATTCACCATGATTAGAGGAAAAACCTCCAAAAGCGAAGTGATTGTATTATAAGTGAACCAATAAAATCTTTACAACTTTGCGGATGATGTCATTTAGAGGCGGTGCTTAGCGCTACGTGTAAACACGAAGTCGTCTAGAGTCATCGGAGGACGCGTGAAAATTGAAATAAGAATTTCGGATAAATGAATCAAATTTTCATTACGGTTTTTGGAGTTTTGTAATTGTATTTGAAATATTTCTAGATAATGACTTTATGAAGACTACAAAAAGGATATAAAGGTATGATTGATACTCATGGAAGTTAATCAGCCTGTTAATTATGGTACCGAATCGAATGAGTCGTAATAGTTATCACGACAGCATCGCAGATTATTTCATAAGCCGATGAAACGTCGTCGCCATTCTGACGCCATCGTTAAACGAAATTGTTTAATAGTACGGTTGCGATTGGGAATAAATGAATGTTGCTTTAAATCTGAATCGAGTTCTATGTTTTATTACTTATTAGGGTGCTGATTTCATGAATACCAATTTACGCGTGGCCATTCCAAAGCAGTTACCAAGCGGTCATGTCTTAAAGGAACTTTTCGCTCAACCCGGACGGGCTTTGACACCCGAGATAAGGAACGAAAATTTTTCACCTTTTAACGGCAATATCGACAAAACTAGTCACTTCGTAAAAGTTGGAAAATACGTGATACAAGCTAACAATGAAGTTGAAGTCGGTCCACATCACTGTTTTAGAGCTCTCAACATTGAAACCAACGAAGAAAAACAAGTGAAGGTAATGAGCTAGTCTGTTTGTTCTTGAAGCAACTTTTCATACAAGTTTTGTCTACAGATATTTCCCACTGACACTTACAAAGACATTCTTGCACCTTATTTCATCACTGGTTGTCATCACAACATAGCAAATATAAGTGAAATAATTGTCACTCCCAGCAAGTGTTATACATTTTTTGATAAAACATTGGAGAATCTGCACTTTTTCATAAGAAAAAAGCACAAACTCAAGGAAAGAGAGGCTTGTTGTCTATACAAACAAATTGTTGAAGCTGTGAGGCTCTGTCATGATAATAATGTTGTTGTTAGGGACATAAAACTAAGAAAATTTGTTTTTATAGATAGTGAAAAGTGAGTTTAATGCTTGCAGACTTTGTAATGCTTTGCCATTTATGATGAATTCATAACCAAATCATAATGTTTTACAGAAAGCATTTAATTCTCACTGGATTGGAGGAAGGTCTAGTGATCCAAGATGATGGAACCGATACGCTTTACGACAAACATGGATGTTTGGCATACATAAGCCCTGAAATTCTCCATTCGACAACGGGATACTCTGGAAGGGCTTCGGATGTTTGGAGTCTTGGTGTCGTTTTGTACACGATGTTGGTCGGCCAATACCCCTTTCATGACAATGATATTCCAAATTTGTTCAAGAAAATCCGATCCGGAGCATTTGTAATGCCTGATTTTCTGTCACCCCAAGTTAAATGTTTACTTAAGAACTTGCTTAGAATTGATCCATCTCAACGACTAACAACCGATGAAATACTTGACCATCCATGGTTTGAGACATCTCACCAAATCTCAGAGTGTTCACCAAAGACTAGCTCTGGAAAGTCTAAAATTGGAGACCAATTTGTTCCTGAATTGCCATATTCTCAAAAGGTTGAGGAACAAACATTACTAGAGGATTCCATAGAAAAATTTTTATAAATATCCAAGCCCCACAGGGAGAACCATTTGTAAGAACTGCTAACCACTTTCAAGGAAAAGCATTTGTACCATGTTCAGTTATATTTAATCAAATTATTAAACCATAAGATTCCTTGCCAGAAATATAGGATTATTAAAGCATTGTTTCTGTTTGTTGGCTGAGATTCATTTAATTGGAGAAAGCAAAATATATTGCTGCATTAAAGACGAGGAATAGGTTGCAATCGTTTACTTTGGCTCCTAACTTCTTTTCCGATGTGCTTTCATGGTTTTATTATGAGCTGGGAAATGTAGTTGGCGGAAGTTTGGAGAGAAGACTAGCATTTGCACGAGAAGTCGCGTTGAGGTTGAGTGTTGCGCTCAAACTGCGCTTGTGAGTCAAGTTGTGGGTCGATAGGTGTGGCTGGAATTAGGTCGGGAATCGTCTGGGTGTCCGCGTTTCAGAGCAACAGTTTTTTGACAGTCGCAAGGTGGCATTTGAATTGAAAGTATTCGCTGGCTTAATATTAATAGTTAAATCATGCTTTTGTGGATTCGAGTGCCCACGAGGACGATGCGAGATCTGTTTCTCGTTCGTTATGGTCTCTAAAACTCCTTACTTATCCCCACTTCTTCAGTGTTGTCATTAGTATTAGTTCCAATTATTATTTCTACTGTTTTTTGGGCAATACCAAAATTATGAATGTTTCCTAACAAGAGAGAGCAAACTTATTTGCGAAAAGTAGTACGTTAAAGTAAAATCTCTGTCACCAACAGTTTGAGTTTATTAATGATTTAAATTCTTTCCTTAGTTTTGATTTCGACATAAAATTAATTTTAAGCTAAAAAAAAGACCAAGGCGTCGATATTTTGCTTACAAAGCTAAAACATTTGAAAACGCGAATCCAACTGTTTTTTTTTTAGATTTTATATTTACTGATTGAAAATTAAGAGGTTGAAAACATCCATTCAAAATCGAAGCAAAATCGTCAGGCTATTCTTGGCGGGTTTATGAGGTCGTCGGCTCGTTTGGCTCGCTCTTCGTCAGTCATGGAGCGCTATTTGACTAGAAAACCGAGCGAAGTTTGTGAAAATTTGGTTAAAGCACGAAAAAGACATTTTGATTCCAGATGGAGGGCCAACATTGCTAGTTGCTTTGAAACTCTTCTTCACATAGTACCGATGAGCAAAAGGGCCATTAAAAAGCAGTCTAAAGTCAGTGCATTGATAGCAACTTGAAGCCTAATAAATACTTACATAAAGCTAAAAAGTATGTCATTCAAACAGGCAAATATTCTTGAAGCCACAGCACAACATTTGGAATTCTTAGAAAGGACTATAGTTCTACTGCTTCAAGCAAAGGGTAAATTTAAATGATTTGAGAGAATTTGTTTTAATGGGTGCCAGCCGTTTCTTTATCATTGTTGGTTGATATTTTGAATCAGTAATGAATTAAAGATGGTAACGTGGATGTGGGGATGATTTCGCTATGACCTTCGCACTGTTGCAAATGTGGCATGACGTGATCACTTATCTAGTAACCTTTATGAAATAATGCTTCAGCCAAGAAGTTAGGGATACAAAACTCGTATGCGTGGTGTGCCAATGAAATTGAACAATTAAAAGCATCCTTCATTGTCAAAGAAAGCAGCAGACCACGGAAACCAGCGTGAGATTCAAAATTTGGCTATTGTTACATTCTAAACGTACAGGACCTAATTTACATCCACAGGAAAGGAAGGCAGAGAAACAGGCTGACGAGAGTAAAAAATGTTTGTAAATGTATAATGAAATGTTCGACCTACATGTTTGTAATAATACATAATTCATATTCTCCAGAGAAATAAGAAATTTGATGTGGGAAACACAGCAGACAATTATACAGCTAGGGTAATCAATGGCACTCTATAATGATTCTGAGTAAACGTTCTGTTTTTTATTAAGGCTGAGAAAAAACCACTTGATGAGTCAAAAAGCTTGCAAAGAGTTATTGAGGTTACTTTGCAAGAAAAATATTTTTAATCTGGACTTTATAGCATAAGTTTCGATTTTAGGTGCATGTGAGCGAAGGTTTGTGTTGCAAGGAAGAGATGTTTGGAAGTGATGATGAAGGCATCCACAGTGTGAACAGGTGAGACTTTCTTTCAAGCAGGACCAGTTGAACTTTTATCAACTTCAATGCATATGTTCCAGCTTGGAAGTTACACCCAAGATTACACCAATGGAAGCCTTTAAAATGCCAAAGAAGTAAGATAAGCTTTTGCAATCGTCTTTAAGAGGAACTGAAAAAACATTGTCTTTCGAAGAGTTCGAAAGTTCTCGCATCCTGCCATGGCACACGTGTCCAGAAGATCCCTCATCGAGTATTTGAACTGCAAGTACCATGTGCACCATTTACTCATGTTAACTTAGTTTATGTTTTACAGACAGCTAGATTCTCTGAAGAGTGAAAACTTTCCGACTAAAATAATCCGATCACCAGTTAAGCAAAGCTGTGAGATTGATTTTTTTTTGTGATTGGTTCATCAAAATAATCACCTTTGAATTAATCGAAAAGCGTCAGATGAAAGATTGTTATTTTTGGATGAAAGCATGGATCCGTGGCTTTCGAACCGTCTCGTGTTGCTCATCGAAGATGACCATCCGAACACAGACGAGGTGAGTCCCGCACATAATTCCACAACGTTCTCCTATCGAGGTACTTTCCATCACCAGGCACCTCAGGAAGACCAAATTGCAGAACAAGTGGAATTTCTCGGACAAAACAGTCCACTTTTTGGGCAGGAGTTAGAACACCTACTCAGCAGCTGTTAGCTTGCTCAAAATTTATTTTACAACTGCTTTTGCAGTTCATCAGCTGGCATAAATAAGCAACTGTTCAAACTTTTAGAGTTGGTGAAACTTTCATATTTATTGGGGTTGTGCATGGTCAACCCAATTTTTGCTTTGCCTCCTGCATTTTCACTAACTTATGACTGCACCCAGAATTTTTATGTTTCACCATGTTTATTTGCCTGTTCAGTCATTGTTTTGGTGCTTAGCTTGTTTAAATGTTGTGTTTAACGTCCACTGTTGTTAGCCTTGTCAAGGTTTATGTCCAACTGTCTCAATATTCAGCTTTGTTCTTCAGAATCAATGAACTAGTTCTTCCCGTATTAATTTGATTTTACCCGGCCTTGCGATACGAACCCATATTTCTCTGCATCAAAATAACTATGGAAAACAAACTTGCAGGGTACGGTACATATTGTATTGTTACGTAGGTTATTCAAGTACGAGATTCTTCAGTTTTGATCCGTAAGTGTTATTCGAGAACTGACGAACCTCTTCTTTTGCTACCCATCTGTAGTCGGGGCACTGAGGATCCAAGGAACCTCCCACATAACATGCCTTAAAGAAGAACACCTGGCAAGAAGCAGAAAAAGGGATTAAGAAATAGGGTGTAGGACATTTTAGAGAGCACATACCTTTGCTCCTACAAAGTCCTTGTAGGCATTTGGTGGATACTTGAACTGGTAGAACCCACAGGGAGCATTACCAAATATCTCTGCCTTGAACTGGGGCCCACAGAGTTCTGTCAAAGCTCTTTCTGCTGCCTAAATAAAACAAATATGCCAGTCAATAGTTAACAAGTATCACTGCCTGTGCTGTGTTACCTCTCTCATAGACTCATTATCCTTCCTGATATTCATTGGGCAAGCCCATTGAGCATCTTTTCCAAATTGTTGGTGCAAGAGAAGAACCAATTTCCTATCTAATTTTCTATCTAAGGATTTCTGGTCATTGGTCTCATCAGCCTCTACAATCAAGTGTTTGTAAATGTTGCCAAGTTTTTATCAAAATGGACTCATGTTAGAGATATCTGATTAAATGTTGACTTCATGGTATTGATATGCATCATTTTAATAATTTTCCTTGGAGCCCAAGGCAAGATTTAAACATCATCTTTTGTGCTTGTGATTTTGAGCAACCAACCTGTTATTCTAGGAGCAAACTGGAAAGCTGTGTGTTCTTCCTTCCACATGTCTTCCATTTCTTGTGCTGTGTGAAGAACTGCATCTCCATCTGCATCCAGAAGTTCTGCCTGTTTCTTTTTTTCTATATTTTTTCTGGATATAATATTTTGATTTGTTATTATGAGTGAGGTGGGTAGAGGGTATGCCTTGGCACTTACTTGTCTTCGATGTGTCGGAGACTGTGGTCTGATAATAGACTTTTCTCATTTTCTACCGCTAACATCATGGCGGAAAAGTCTTCTTCAATCTTATTTTTCTTTGGAGTTATTATTGGAGACCTCTCCACTATTACTGCACTCATTAGGTGCCACTTCGTTTGTAATGAGCTGCATTTACCAAATTCTCTTGAACTACCTGTAAAATTAGTGAAAATTAAATTTGACGCTGCAGGGGAAATTAACCAGTATGATGAGTCAATCGGAAGGCAGCTTTCGATATGGTACATTGATATCCAAAGCCCGTCTTGACGAAAAAACTTCATATGCCATTAACTGATTGATATCCTGATTATTGGAGGCATTTGACATTAGCTGAGCGCTGGAAACTGGACGAATCAGACACACTCCTGGACCAATTTAAATTACTATTTTTCCAAAGCAGAACAATAATTTAATAACCTTGTACGCAAAAGTTAAACGGAACTTTTGTAAGTAAGTTCAAAAGAGTAGAGCTCCGAGATTTGATGACAAGCATGACTCCTGCGGTGCCGAAACCTTAGTTTACGTTTTCGAGGTTCGTACCGTGAGGGTGTTATTGATCATTTTAAATTATTAAAATTTTTAATTTAAGAAAATATTTATATATTTTAAATAGGTCAGATATATTCAATTCATAGAAATTTCACAAATCCTGATTCACGAAAATGTTGCTTCATAAAGAAATTTTATTTTATATAGGTTCCGTTTCGTAATTTTAGATCCATGCAATTTTTTGAGAAATGATTCCTTTTCGGTTATATTTAGACGTTTAGATTATTCGGTTATATTTATATTGTGCTGAAATTATATTGGATATGGATTAGTGTTTTTTTAATGTTCACAAGAAATATAATAAATAAATATAAGTTCGAGCCAATCATTCTTATGATTACAAATCTTTGGAAAAGGAATCGAAGTACAGACTACAAAACTTGGAGTTTTTACTGCAAAGCGGTTTTTTCCGCAATTAAAATAATACGATACATGTGGGCATTTAACAAAAAGTAAATGCTAGAAAAATGAGTTCTTGCTCCTAACATAGATTGAAACAAGCTTTTTAAACCTCGGACAATGCATTATTCTCTGAGCAAAATCTTTCAAAAGAGCTTCGGAAGCCACATCACAATCTTTTTGCTTGAAAAATAATTATGGTTCCATCTTCATCTGAAGAGTGGAATTCCAACGCTATTTTTATAACTCAGTATGATAAAAAAAACAAAGCGATTAAACTTATCTTGTTTAATCATGTAACAATTACGCCTTAATTGTGAAATTGACGTTAAATAAACAAACACCTAGTTTCAGGTATTTCGAAAAAGATGCCTCAAACGTTCATGGTGGCATAAATGTAAATTCATAAATATAATTCGATTAAAATAATGGATATTCAACTTAGCTTTTATCAATTATGTCAGCATTAGCCTGGTTCTTTTATTCAGTTTTTGGTCGTTAATAATGGCCTAATCCACTTCTGGCACAAAGATTACTATTAAGAAACTCTTAATTATAATCATTGTACGCCGCTGGTCCATCATGGACATTGACGATATTCTATCGGTATGTCGTTGTGGAACGTTGTGATACAAATTTATATTGAAAAATATGTAAAAGATCAATTTATTTTCAAAAGTAACCTTTGCTAAATATCGATCGAGATTAACATCCAAACGCTTGCATTTTTATAATTATATAGAATAACATAATTTAAAATGCTTATTTATAATATGTTTAAATATTGTTTATACACGGATACATTTTAGGAATGGAAATAATTTAATTCTATGGAAATAAGATATTGCATTAGTGAAAAATCTTCAATGAATTGCAAACATTTCTCCATTTCGTGGATCTCCGCGACTGTTTTTGTTGAAGTAACTTTCGAGAAAATTGAAATGTTAGCGGCTGTCAGGGTTTGTATTTGCTTCTCTGAGATTAATAGGGAATTGTTCACAACCAGCGGTGCAATCGGAAATATTTCTTTTTTTGGATAATTTTTATTTCCTTCAGTTATTTGCACACGATTTTTTCATCCTGTCCGTCCTTGACTGAAACATTTTTGAACGACAGACCTTCATAGATGGGCAACATTTGACGTAATAACGCTTCCTCAAACCTCGATTTATTCGCTGCTTGGCGTGGAATGTCAAGTTTCGGGGAGCAGTTGCATTGTTCGCATGCTTTTTATATGCGGTTTTGAATGCAAACATATTGTCCATAAAACATCAAACGTTTCATGTTAAACAAGACCGAATGAATTTAAAAACCCAATTATCGGAATAATTTGTTGCCTTAGGCCACATAAATAGTCATTAACAAGATAAAACAGAATGCGATACAAGATGCTTCCGGTATGGTTGTGTTCGTCGGTGAGCAACTTTGAACACCATGGCACTCGTGCAATTGAATCCTGTAACATCGCAGTAAAACATTTCCACCTTTAAATCAGTTTTCACTTAATATAACGTAATGTGTCCATAGTTACCAAGTCAACACTACAAGAAAACTATGTGAAATCTGTATGCTGTTTACATTTCAGCAACATCATGTGAGATTTAATAAACCTAAAAATGCGAAAAATGTTTGGAAGCTAGAAAGGACTTTTTAAAATTTCTTTTTCGATGAAGATATATGAATATTTTCTTGGTAGAAATTACGTAGGGGTTCATTACGCTGCAGTCAAGAATAATAAATAAAAGCTCAGCAAATTTAAAGGTGTCTATTTTGCATATCTAAAAAGATTTGAGAATTTCACACAGTCTTGGAAGGAAGCTTGTCTCCAGATGAAATGTCAAGAACGCCTGGAAAGCTTAGACAAGATTTATTGGTGCCCAGTAATGTGTAACGAGAAGTAACGAAGCTAAAGTACTTGATGTGAGAGAGCATTTCTTCTGATGTTGCGTATGCAAGCACAACTTTCATTTAAGTAAATTTCTTTTTCGTTCTCAAATTTAAATTTTTTTTTAAACCAAGGTTCAAAGAAATTTTATTTTTGGAAAACTCAATTTGTGGACAACAAATATTTATATCCCAACTTCTGTAACTTGTAATAATCTTCCATTTGCTGCGAAAGTTCAGATTCGGTGATAAGCAACTGAACCTGGTCGCCAATATTAGCTTTTCAGAGAAGAGTTATGAGATCCGTTTTAGAAAAGCCGCAGATTTCGAGCGCTTTTGCACAGATTCAGTAGCTGTTAAAAATTCAGCCCTATAAGTTGAAAGAACATTTATTTAAATTAGAATGACTGACTGAATGAAATGATCTAATCGTAGTGCCAGTGATATTTCACTACGAAGTAGTGCGGTATTTCGGAAAGTGAGGAATAATGAAGCCGTTGTAAAAAGAGATCAAATCCATCTCGGTCATCATCTACCTCCCTGCAGGCATTTCCAAATACTCATTTAGATCGACCGAAAGAGTAAGCAATCTTTCGACAAGATGTCACAACAAATACAATATCGCTGATAAGAAACTCGATCCCTATAACCAAAAGAAAAACAAAGCCTTTCGATTTATTCTCATCGTTGAGGTTTTATGGAGTATATAAGATGGTGGAATAGCTAGGAATAAGTTCAATTACTGAATATAAGTTGTAGAGTTACAGCCATTTGTCTCACAAATACTTGTTCCAATCACAGTGCACTTGAGAAGTGGAATCCATTGCAGCTTCCAACGAAAAATATTTATTATCGCCCCCAATTTGAAACATGTGACGCTCGAATGTCTGAGTTTCCTTTTGTGAATTTGATCAATACTCCAATTGCCATCTAAAGATACTTTTAGAAATCTCCTTTAAACAATTCCTTTTAAGCCAGTCCCGCCACGATCATTACCTAACATAGAAGTAATTTGAAATCATCATCACTCAGCTGAATGACATCAAGTCACTCGTTTGAACTTATATTCGAATCAACATTAACACATTAACGTTGCAATTCTTCGCCACGGTAAGCAATGTTCGAACGCCTCATTGGATTAACATGGAATTGATTCCGTTCAATTATGAAAAGGAACGAAAAGTTTTCCAGACTTCCACTGTCTCTGTTATCTCTCAAGAATTTTCGGATTGAATTCGTCTTAAACATTGTTTAATGTTTGCGCAGTCCCGATGTTCCCATCCTTTATCCGAATATAAAGCTTTTTTAAAATAATTTATACATTTATTCTCTCGTAAATAACTCGAGAATAACTTTGAATTATTGCCAGCAACTCGCAAATATCGACGAAATTCACTTTTAAGCTAGTGGATTGGCAGACGTATTTTCTTTTCGAAACGGGGAAGGAGAATTGCCACGTTGTTGTAACGAGTTCCGGCCATTTGCATTGTCTTCAAATTTTAACTAAACGAGGATTATTCCAGGAGGAATGATTGACCCGTAAGAGCCGTGTTGAGTGTCACGTTCGTGAGATGTGCGTGTTCATGTTTTGCATGCGAACCGAGAGCTACGTTCACACGGACATTTGGCCTATCCCCGATGTTGCTAAATGTTTCCAGAACATTCAACATGGCCAGTGTTGACTGGAATGTCTACACGATCATGGATTCGAGCAATTTCCTGGTTGCTCGAGGATAAAAAAAGAATTGTGACTGATTGTTGTCGAAGATGTAAACCGCTCATAAGCTCACTTTCAAACACCATCGTTTGTAAAATATTGTTTATGAGAGCATCACTTGCCATCTAAGATGTTTCAAATGACTAAGATGAAAGGAGCAGATAAATGAATGAATGAAGCCGTGTGAATCATCATAGAGCTTGTTTGTTCAGAAGCCAACACCGGCATAAAGTTGATTTTAATTGCTCCAGTTTGAAACGCCGCATTTGAATCGTGGCTCGAAGTAATTTGTTGGAAATTAACGCTGCAAAAGCGTAAAACGAGTTGAGAAAAGGCAAATCGAAAATTGACATATGGAAATTATCTTGTCAACCGTTGGCCGCTGATATTCTTGCATTCGTTTTATTAATTCGAAGAATCATTTCACGAGACAGGAAATCGATGATGAGACGCTTAATTGCCAGAATTTGTGAACAAACGAAGTTAAGCAACATTTCTCGAGTTCATTTCGTTCGAATTGTGGTTGAGAAACTCGAAGGACTATTTAAGTGGGTGATTGAAGATCAATAGGCTGAGGAAATGTGGCTGCTGGTTATGAGGAACTCTTATGCTAATTAGTTTAACACTGCCTTGTTTTGCCTTCCATTGATGGATTTCGTGAAACAACTCGAAAGAAAGAGATGTGAATGATTACAAAGAGGGATGTGATTCATTGTCTGAAATGCAACGCCTTGCATTTATTTGTTGATGTCAGGGGAAGGCCAAACAATTGGAGTTTGCGAACAACTTTGAGATTTCACTCGTTCTCACAACCTTCTTGTCTCGCATTTCTCGAAAACAATAAATTTAATTGGCTCAATCAATCAATACGTGTGTCATAGCACACTTCCTTCTGCTCAGGAGAGCAAATCCACGAGGGAAACTTGAGGCCACGGCACACATCCTGACTTAGGCCATCGTCATTGAGGCACAAATGAACCCAAGAGCAGAGGAAGGAAGACCCCCTGAAGGAAAACACGTTTTCATGAAACCAACACATAAAGACATGTTTTTTCGTTTTACCAATCGCTAAGTATACAGATGCGTGTACAGCGCGTGCACATAGGAGCCTACATGATAGATAACTACTGATTCAACAATATCGTATATCATAGTTGGCCCATACGTCCGGTCGAAGCAGGAGAGGGATACAAGAGGATTTCGTGTTTTCACCGAGTGCTTCTTAACTATTCTTGAAAAAGCAAAGATTGTTGCGTTTATATCGCTTATAAGATTTTCTTGCGGGCCGGTTGCTCGGAACCGACATTGAATGAAGCTGAACGTATCATGAAGTCGAAATCAAAAAGGTCCGATAAGGAGTTTAACAAGTCGTCATTAGGTGATCGTAAGCCATTTTATAATCCGCTACTTGTCGATGGATCTCCACAAGCAGCGTTAGGAGCGCATAACAAGTCGAAAAGCACGAGTAGAAATGTCTCCGTGAGAGACAAGAGGGTTAAGGCAGAGAAAGATAATTTTGACGTGAAAAATTTTGCTCCAGACACTGCGGAGATAGGATCTGTTGAGACAATTACCAGGCAAGAACATCAATCTCAAACGATACACAGCAGGGTGGCGAATGATGGCGCCGATATTAATGTAAATACGTCCTTCGTTGGGCAAAATTCAAATGAGACACTGAACACATACGGGTCTCTTTTTGCACCGGGAAATACAGTTTTGCCTCGCGAAGAACCATCGACTGCTTGCCAAGAAGCCATGGTGAACATCGGAGAGGTATTTCAACATTTCAACATATCATCGAATGAATGGGAAAATATCTCTAAAGCTTTTCACTTATTGGCTTTTTTTAATTGCACGGCGTCGATGAATATTGCATTGTTTTAAAAACATGTTTCCTCGGCCATTTAAAGCGAATTTGTGGGGGCTGCTGACAAATGAATTAATTCAGGGATGCATTACAACGGCGTTTGTTTTCATCATCCTCACAATGCACATGTACTCTGACAAAGCATAGCAACTGGATGGTCTTCGTCGATTCCTTAGAGTCAGATGCTTAGATTATCTTTGCTGCTTTTGTTGGATTGTGAGTTTCGTATTGTTGCAATTCATTATCGTCTGTCGTGCATGCACCTTGCAACGAAAAGCCACACTCGACCACAAGCGAGTGGATGTTTCTAAGAAGCAACTTAAAATCAAAATGCAGAAAGACTGGCTTAATGCTTCTAAGCGTGTTCATTTCTAGCTCAATTTAGAGCTTCCAAGTGCATTTAAGATATCCTTTAAAAGATGTTTGTACACTTTCCCTGCATTCATCTGCCGAGTTATAAATTTATAGCAAGTTTTTATCTTTTATTCGGAAATCAATGAAGACCTTATTACGTTGTCTATTGTTTCAACGTTTCACACGGGCGCATGCTTCGTTCTTCTGTAAAAAATAAACTCTCGGTAATAAATTAATATCAATAAAATAGTGCTAATAATACCAGCAATAATAATAATAATAATAATAATAACGGCAACAACAATAGTCATAATGGAAGCAACTGATAGCCCTCCTTTTGAAAGCAGTAGACGTATGACTTGCTCTTCGACAACTTTTAATGACAGCGAGATAACTCTCATGGTTCCCCATAGCAGAATCTGGTCAGATTGAGAAACATAAAACAACACTTGTTAGTGGTCACCTCTTTCATTCTCCTCTCCGTCATTCTCTGAGTAAGGAAACATAATTAAGGAAAGGAAATCTCCTTACGTGGTTATAAGGCATTATTTTATAAGGGGCGATTTTAAAAGAAATTTCTTCGACCGGGAATCGTTCATTCTCAACACTCGGACCGAAGATGCAATTAAGAATGAAACGTTCAACGTGTTCAAACTTCCAGGAAGGAATGTCGATCAAGAAGAACGCCGCGGTTTTGACGGACCCCGAATGCCTGGGACCATGTGATCCTGGTTCTTCGGTAGTTCTCGAGGGAATCGTATGGAACGAGTCAAGAAATGGTGAGTATTTCATTGCCCCTAGCGCCATCTTCGCTAATGAAATCCTTCGTTTCAAAAACTGCTCACCTTCGTGATGCGCGTTGTTTGTCCGTTGAATTGATTTATGTCGGATAAGAACTCTCTACAGCAGGTCCCTTCTCGATCTTTGCCAGAATTTCCATTCAGAAGTCTGCTTGTCGTTAAGTCATAAAAATCGATGTAATTGCTTTTGTTTTCAAGCGACTGCCAGTTGATTTAACAGCTCCTTTCTGAAAGTTGAATAAAAATTCAAAATTGCAACAGCAACAGCTTTTGACTAAATTGCACGAAGCAAAATGCGATCAATCAGGTGATGCATGGGACGTGCATTGTTGATAATCTGCTCCAACATTTTGCCATGTGCCACCCCGACCATTCAAAGTGTCAATTTGCTTTCTTCTTCGCCTGACATCTTTCTTATCAATGAGTTGAAATGCATTTGCATCGATGCACCATCACCTGCCTGGTCTTCTCTTGTGAGCGAGTCGGTGTGATTGAAGATGATGATTGCCAGAGAAGCAATCTTTTCGCGTCGTGCTAATCAACTGATGACGCAACATAATTCAAACATTTTCTCAGGGCATTAATGTTTTCGGGAACCTCCCCTTACGAGTTCATTGTTGTTTCGTACGTTATCCAGCAGCATCATTCTTTCACCGATACTTTCTCTCGATCTTTTCATCCGTTCATTCGTTATTTTTGTATTCACTTCGTTGGTTGCCAAGATAGAATGTATGTGTAAAGTGCTATTTATTCGGAAGAATTGAATGCGGTCGTTTGAATCGGTCTTACATTTCTGTGCATTCGAACGAGAATGTGAAAAGTAATTGGCATCTAATCTCTGCTCATCCACGCAATGATCAGTCGCCAGCCAAGTGCTTCCTACAACAGATTGCAAGATGTTAGGAGATTATTAAGGCCAAAAAGTGGAATCATTCTGGAATGTTATTGATTTGGAAATTTCCGTGCCACTGTATTCGTAACTAGTGGAGTCTGTCGTGTGGCCTTTCTTTTTGAGGATTCAAAATCTCTACTTTCTCATGATTAATTTCCTTCCACCACGTTTGCGTTCAGAAGTAAAATGTTCTCTCATAATTTCTTAATAACTTCATGTTACTTTTATGTTTCTCTGCTTACTGTACTTTTCAATTCACCTTTGAAAAGAAAGTTATCACTAGAAAACACTCCTTCTACAACTACAACCACTACTCCTTCTACAACAACTACAACCACTACTCCTTCTACAACAACTACAACCACTACTCCTTCTACAACAACTACAACCACTACTCCTTCTACAACTACAACCATTACTCCTTGTACAAGTGCTTGTTGGAGAAAACTTTAAATGAATCATAGAATGAATTTGCAATTAGACAGCCTTTCTACATGCTAGACTTTTGTAAATGTTACCGGCGTTGGTGATTATACTGATTATAATAACTCTAATTATCATTTTTTATTCTCCTTCTTCTTCTTCTTCTTCTTCTTATTATTATTATTATTATTGTTATTATTATTATTATTATTATTATTATTATTATTATTATTATTATTATTATTATTATTATTATTATTATTATTATTATTATTATTATTATTATTATTATTATTATCATCATTATTATTATTATCATTATTATTATTATTATTTTATTATTATCATTATTATTATTATTATTATTAATATTTACATTACTTTTTTAAATATTACTATCAATATTGTTTTCCAATATTATTATCATTGAAATTCTGTAACATCTTAAATCTTAATCGATCAGTAATTATGCAATATTTATTTAAAATGACAATTAACTTGTTTTCGAATAAATATTTCATAATATAATTACAAAACGTCGATGAAAATTACATTCATAATTATGGAGTCTTCGAGAAATTTGAGCTTTGATTTGTGATTTTGGAGGCTTTTATGCAAATGCGTCTCAAATTTCTTCAATGTCTTTCGTGAAATATTTTTAATTTTTGTTTCTTAAACAAATTAGTTTATTAGTATTTGTTTGAGCTTTTAAGGATTATTATTGTTGTTATTTATTAATATTATTATTATTATTATTATTATTATTATTATTATTATTATTATTATTATTATTATTATTATTATTATTATTATAATTTACTTTTATGATTGTAATTTGTTATTTTTTATCACAATTTGTTATTATGTGCTCAAACATACGACTAATTGATATGCAGCTGTACAGCACTAATCAGATAAATGGCTCGTTGCGTTTCGGGCATATTTCGTGGCGAATGAGATGGGGATATTTTTTTATTTCATAAACATTTTAAATGTTACGTTTAACTCTTATCTAACGAGGGGTGTCAGGTCTGAAGTCAACTCGGCAACCCCTTTGTTGGGACGTACCATCGGAAGTGTTTAATGAAGGATTGCAATCGTAAAGACAGGAAGGAGTTGTTTGTCGTGTCTGCACTCAACACCTCCGTTATTGTAGATGTTGTTGATTTTTAATTCGAAATGCCTTTGTTTGGCCCTTTTATCCGTGACGAGTTGGTGCACCGTGGAGTCTGCAACTGTTTCGTAGCCTTGCAAATCAATTACGCCATCTAGCGCAAATATCCTGCAGTGCGATATTTTAATGTGATGTAATTTCTGAAAGGCTTTCGGTCGTTCGGTGCTGGCAATGGAGGTTCATCTACTTTGCTGTTCTCCATGTCGTTAATTGTGAATTCTCGGTGACCACGAGAGACTAAACAACGCACATCACTCATAACTTTCACTCGCTCTTTCATACTAATTATTCATTCAAACCACTCGTTCTCGACTGCGTTTGCCCAACTAAATGTCTCTAAATTGGTGTCGGTTTTGCTGAAAAGTTGGACTGAAGATCGAGGAGCCTGATTGTTTGATTGTTTGATTGTTTGATGTCTTGTCAAAGGCTGATGACGAATAATACGTCATCACCGTTCTGATGTTGTGTGCTTTCCGTATTCTTTGTTTCAACAGGCGTGAATTAAATGTCGATTTCATTCGCAGGACTCTTGGTTGTCAACGTAACTTGGAGGGGGAAGACTTACGTTGGCACCCTCATGGACTCATCCAACCATCACTGGGGCTCTCCATGGTTAGATGATCTTTATGGCATAGCAACAATTCATTCGGTTATTCGATTTCACAAGTGTCGATTATAAATATAACAATAGTTATAGGACAGGACGAGAATCAGGCCGAGGATTTGGCTAATTATTTCTTTGCAATTAAATCTTTAACATCGTCTAATCCTGGCCTTCATTGTAATTAAGAGGGCGGTTTGAGTAGAAAGGCAGCTTCCTCATCATCAGCCATATTGAAGGGAAATGATGGAAGATTTTGATGTCTTCAGGACGTTTGCCACTCGTGGTGGACAAGCTGATTTATACGCAGGTGTTTGCTGCTGCTTATCTCCTTTATGGCTATCACTTATGAAAGTCATCGTTGGCACATACCGATAGTAACTTCATTTGAATTCAATAAGAAATAACTCCATCTCTTCAAGCGCAGAAAATTTATCCTAAAATCAATCGGTCCGAAAGCTCTCTTTGTGCCTGTTGTCGTAGTTGCAGGTGCACGCTGCAGATGATGGATTGATGGTGAGGAGAAATTGCAATTCTTTAACAGTCATCGCTTGTTTAACAACGGCAGCTTCAAGGATGGAAGTTGGAATCTAGAGGCAAAAGAAGACGAAGGCGAGGGCAGAAGATTGAGGAGGAACAGAGTCTCTTCGCAGAAGATTCTCAGGTCATCAGACCATCAGCCATTCCACGACGAAGCAGCAGCAGCCACTACCTGCATGAAGGAGTTCACTTGCCAGATTCCAAGCTGTTCCAAGAGGTTCAAGTCCCTGTCAGGACTGAAGACTCACAAATGTGTCGCTCTGAGGGAAAGTTCGTGCAACTTGAGATCGTGCGATGTCATTCCAGCGTGCCCGTCGAATGAAAAATCTTTGCAAACAAATCAGAAATCCGCTTCAAAAATGAACGGACGCAACAAGCAGGCGACACTAAAAAGGAAGAATCACCTGCTAGAAGAACATTTGTACGCGCCGAGTCATCTTCAGTTGAAATGCAAGACTAAACTTTCTGATTCCTTCACTTCGTTGAGCGATTCGCATGCGAGTCAGAAGAACGTGAGTCAGAAATCAAATAGAGATGCATCTGCCGTCAAAACTCTCAACCACAAGAGGAGCGAGAAACAGAAGAAGAATGGAAAGGCACAAAATACGCAGAGGAAGAAGAAAATAAAACGCGCCTCCCCTGCGTCCAATAACTCATCCGCTTGTAAATCTAATGCATTTTCAAATGAATTTCAGTCGAGCAGCCTCGTAGGCAGAAATATTCAATCTAATGGAACGATCAAACTCTCCGACGGCGTGCCACTGCGTAAGTCCGCAGACTCCATGAAGGACCTGAGCAAGGATAATTTCCTCCACCTATTTGACCAGAAACAACATGAAAACATGCTCACTTTCAAGTCGAAATGCTTTATGACCGACCCGCATCATTCCTACACTGGCGCGAGTGTCTCAAAATTTGGTGCAACTACCTGTTCGTCGCCCTCTCACTCTGGGGGAAACTGCACCAAGTGCTCGCTTCCACAGCCGGAGATGCAGGGCTACGAGCCCCTCAAGGCCCCCGTTTGCAGATCCACCCCGATGCCTCTGGGATGCGGCAAAACTCCGGCCACCGAACCGTCCACGGCCCCCACTGTGGTGCCCTGCAAGGTTCCGGACGATCTCTACAACACTCCCTTAGAAGCCAACACGGCGTCAGAGATCTTCAGTCAGGACTCTAAGCATTACAAACAAGTAGGATCGAGCCATGTTGAAGATTATCTCATTTCTAAAAAGCAAACCACTTAAAGCGAGCATCGGTCTTAAATTTTATGATCTTTGGACGGTTCTTAGTTCTTTGTTAATTTATCTGCAAGAGGTAAATTCGTAGGCAATTCGTGCATGCGTGGAGCTTTTTACTCACGTCAGTTCTTAAACATTTGAGCGCATAGAAGATCGACACTGGTTAGTCCGTTTAGTGCACCTTGGTAGGGGGGGTGGTGAGGACGCGATGTCCGTGAAACGTTCCTATTCCACACTAGCTTAGATATTCTTCCCTCAAGTCCTCCATGTTTATAAAGTCGATATTTACAATCATCACATGTTGCTGTAAATTACATCGCTTTTTAGCTGCGCGTATCTCTTGTCCTCTCTCGCTTCTCGTTCCACGTTTGCCAAATATAGACATGAAAATAGATGTCGTCTTCTTCATCACTCTGCAATCGCAGAGAGTTCAATGAAAAATGAAAACAAAACAAAACAAAACAAAACAAAACAACAAGCTTGGAGTTTGGAGTGAAAAGGACACAATGTTTCACTCATGTCTTGGTCAGCGTTGATGGCTTCGTTTCATGGAAAATTAGCGTGAGATTCGCTGTCGGATATCAGCGCTAAAGAGTGCAATTTGAATTTGAGCACATTTTCATGCGTCTGTTCTTCATTGAAAGGGAAAGACCAGCATTTAAAAATCTCCCACATGTTTCACGCACACGCTCAACAGGCAGCTTCTTTCTACTTGTGAAGCCGGTTTGAAGTCTGCTGCAATGGCCCTCACCTTTGTTGTCCAGGGGGTTAGTGTCGGGTAATGGTGCTATTTCAATAAGTTGTATTATTGCTTCGAACGTTTCGCACATTTGACACTGGAAGGAAGTCTTATAAAGTTTCTCCGCACACGAGCGGATATTGTCTTGATAATAGATCTGTTGGTCTTAGCTCTGCACCACGGCATAATTATGTTTATAATCTCAGGCGAGTTCCGAAGTGGCGCGTCTTCTCTTTCCACTGATTTCGTCTGCTCCGCTTGTCCCCAATCAGCTTTGATTTCCCCATCACTGAGCAGCTTTTTAAAATGCAGTTGAAATTTCCTCTATTTTTCTTGAAAATAATTTCATCGCAGTAAATCGCAGTGTTGCACCAGCTCCACTCCATGAACAGAATTCAAGGTAAGTGCTGGATACAACTCTCTCCAATTTTTATGAAATTCCTCAACTAAGGACGTTTGTCTAGAGTAATTCTAGTGCTACTCATTGAAAGAAAAACAGAACATCTCTTCTGTGTTCTACATACATAAATACATACATAAATACATACATACATACAGAATCCACACATTCGTGTGTTGTCCACTCAAAAATCTTTAATCCCAGTTGGAATGCACTCGACGGAGATGAACTCGTGTAAGGAGTTGGATTTCTTTGAGAGCAGATGTTTGATTCAAGTGGCAGAGAATTTATCCGAGCTTTATTAGACCATCCCACTCACGCACTCTATATAATAGGAACTTCCATTGAGACGAGTCCCATGCCGACCTGCTGAAGTAGAATGTAGAATGATTGTCATAATCTCTTTGAATCACGAAATGCCTCTCTGAAAGGTCATGAATTGAAGATGACCAGTATTTATGCCGATAGTCGATAAGATTTTTGGATGCTTAGCTTCGAGTCTTCCATATAAAATGTACGACCTTGGGACTGGGAATTAGTTTGCAACAACGTCTTCCCTCAGCCATTAACAACTCCTTTGCAGGTGACTGAAATGCCCATGAATTTCCACATAATTGGTCCCAGCTACGCTGTCTCTTAGCCAGATCCCACCTTTAAGGATGGATTTATCGTCCGCTGCTTGCAGAATTTAAAAACGGCAACATGTCGAAAACTGCACTCTGAATAATGCGCTGGGAATGTAAGATGAGTTCTTCCATTGCACTGCTCAGACAAATGATTTGTCGAAGCCAACACACGTCACTTGCACGTTTCTATCTCTGGAAGTGAACGGATTTTGTTTTCCATTTTGACGCGGAGGCAGTTCAGAGCATCAGGCGACCATCATTGATCGACTCTAATGTCAACATGGACTCATTCATCGAGTGTAGAAAGCAAATTAAACTCCAAATCAAGTCTAAGAAATGCCGCATCGTTTCGACAATTCAATCATTGTGTCCTGCTGAGAAATAGAGATGGCGATGAAAAAGGGAGCGAACACTTTCGTATGTTTGAGTCGGTGGAGAGTTTGCGGAGGAAGACTTAACAACACGAAACACTTGATTTCTTGGCTAAAATGTCGAACATGTGTTGTGGGCATTGTTGATTCTATGAAATATTTGCTCACAAGAGACCGTTTTACTCGCGCCAAGAGACAGCGTTTCGTTTGAACCTCTCCAATGTGTAACACCCCCTGGCTGATTTGTAATCAGTCCATTTTCTTTCTTATCAACGCCTAGGTGATGGTTGAGAAGCGCAGGTGTCCGGAAGCCTTGTAGGTCTTCTGAAATGACTTGCAGTTGTCCAACTTTCCCGGGATTCATCAAATCGACTTCTTCCGAAATATGACTTCCAAAATAACACGCACAACGAAGCAATAGAACTGTAAATGCTTAAAAGCATCCGGAATTGTGAATTAATTCCATCAGATATTGAATGCTGCTTCGAGCACCATTTGACAATCAATTTTCGGGTCCTCATTTGGCTTCTCTTTGAAGCCAGCAATGTGATGAGTTTGGTTATTAACAAACGCACAAGTTGCCGTTGTTGTTGCTGGATGACATTGGAGAGAAGTGGACAATGAACACTTCCTCCTACTCTGTGTGCCATCATCCTTCTTTCGTGAAGATATGAGCAGAGCGGAGATGGATGGAGAAGTGACACAAAGATTTGCACACGCCTCTCCGTTCAGGTAAAACATCGATGCTGGCTATTTCGGTCATTTGCGTGTTTGTTGAAAGAAAATCACTAATGCAACTTCTGCCGTCCAATATTTTCATCAGCGCACGAATTACTTTAATCTCTGCTCAGTTCTCCTGTACAATCAACGACGTATAAATCTGTGTTGAGTCAGTCGATCCGTTCAACTGTTGTTTCTCGTGAGAATGCCATCTCCAGCTAATCATATTATCATCGGCCTTTCTGAGACCGAATGGCCTTTGATAAGGAGGTGATAAGCGAGGGATTTAATGGACAATAATTATTCAATCTGAGATCATTTCCTGAGAACTTGATGTAAAACGTGGGACAATGAAATTCCCTCTGGCTTTGGAAAGAAAGCCTGTTGAGGGCTGCTGTTAAACCGAGGCAAAATCGATGGGGACATGACAAATGAACGAATGAGGAGGCACAACCGACCGGTTTGAACTGACATGTCGGAGACATTTCCTTCACCGGGGTGTATTTTAATCAGCGATTCTTTCGTTTATAATTAGTCGGCCTGTTTATGAATCTGGTGTTGTTTGCTGCGCGAGGAAGCAACCTGCTTTCGGTCGATGCTTCGAGTAAAGGAATCACTTTCTTGACTTCCAAGGAAATTTGAAGGTTCATTAAAGATTCAAATTGCATTCGTACAAACCTGTCTTATTATCGCCCAGAGTTTTTATTGGGTTCACGAATGAAACAAGGAGTGCAGTTGAATGAGGGGGTTTGCTGCAGCATGCCAAGAAATTTAAAAATGCTTTCATTTCGTTTCTTCTTCAATTCACGCTTTATTTAACGCTTGTTAAATGTTTTGCGCACTGTACAATGTCAATGCGCTCATAGTAGTCGTAATAGCATTAATAAAAACAATAATGATGCTGATGATGACAATGATGATGATGATGTTGATGACGACGACGACGACGATGATGATGATAAATATTCAATATTGAGAATGTTTCATAAGTTGGTAGAACTGCTAACAACATTGAGAAATGTTGGAGCAATGAAAATGTCTAGAAATGCAAGGTCGTGTTGAGAGGAAGAACTCTGAATAGACATCACTTGATTGCTTTAATCTCCATTATGAACGCCCAACATTATTATTTGTTATTTATTAATGAATATTTATCATTAATAATTGATTTATTACCACTTAATCATCAATTGTGAGTCTCAGGCCTGATATGAAGTGTTGACATCTGATCTGTCGGTTTGTGTTGCGTGTGCAGCTACCTTAGCACATCCCACGCTAAATATTGATGAGGTGAGCATTACAAATGAATTTCTTATTACAGCCAAATAATTATTTATCACCAATAAATAATTAATCATCAATACATTGATGTCTCCATCGCTTTTGAACGGGGGAGGGAATGGAAAACAACCTGCTGGATTTTGGGATTTGATTGTTGCTGAATGCTTAATTGGATGCAAACTGGTCATTTTTACTCGGAGAGAAATATTCCAAATCATGGACGGAAAGAGAAGAAAGTTGTTGTTGAAGTGCCTTTCAGTTTCTCATGTTGTTGTTCAACGACTCATGTTTTCAGCAACAAATGGAGTGTGTTTCTCACAAGACGATTTCACATGAGAGGATGGTGATTATAAAATGCAATAATAATAATAGTAATAATAGTAATATTAATAATAATAATAATCATAATCATCATCATCATCATCATCGTAATCACAATAATCGTAATAATAATAATAATAATAATAATAATAATAATAATAATAATAATAATAATAATAATCGTAATCATAATAATCGTAATAATAATAATAATAATAATCGTAATCATAATAATCGTAATTCCATCGAAACGTCTGCTCGTCCTGAGAGTTTCTCTCCATTTTTCGAAGCTTTCACCGAGATTGTTTCGTGTTTTTGATTGAAAAGATCCACTTTTCATAGGAACGATGTCCTGAACGGTGATTTTGTAATCTTGATATGAGTTCATTTGAAGCACCTCTAAAAGGGAGCAGACTGAATATGTGGGAATAAATGAGAAATACGGTCTTCATGTTTTATTGGGCTGTAAGTGATGAATCGATAGCATAGGAGCAGCGAAGATAACAGAATGAATATTTAAAGAAGGAATCTTTGGATTTCATGCATGTCGACAAGGACGTAGATGATAAACATTCCAACCGCAAGTAGTCCACAGCCATTACACCAGAAGCACTCTATTAAACGTCAGATGTCATGAGGCGCTTGAAAATCAATTAAGAGACCATGATTGTTGAATAACTTCCAGGCAAAATGAATTCATTAGGCTTTTTAGTTGCCACCAAAATGTTTCTAAGTGTTTCTCAGTTGTTCAGTAACCGCATCTGAATGTGGAGTTAATTTTGAGAGCACATTAATCTCTCATCAGGGAAAGCATTTTGCGAAGATGTTCAAAAAATGAAGGGAGATCCCAGTCCAATATTTCATCGTCTGGCGAGATGCACGAGCTGAAATGATAACTTTAAAATGCTCGTGTCACACGCAGATATGCTCACGACTTAAATGCTTGGTGACACGGCCTGTTTATTGATTTATGTAACTGCTTCTTTCTCTTCATGGTCGTCAATGGCCGGCTTTCATGTTTCAGTTTATGCGTGTTATACTTTCTCCGGAGTTAATTTGAACTTCTTGAGAAGGAAAGAATGTCGATTCTATCGTTCCTGCAGAGTTTGGTCGTCTGCGAATGCTCCCGGGAGATTGAAAGCAATATTGATAGGGTTGTTAATGGCCACTGTGTTATTGAATTAAGCAGCACAGGTGCCGAGCACAGAAGCAAACAAATTGCTCTCCTTGTAACGAATGCCTGGAAATCTTTTCACGACGTATAAAAGTGGATTCCATTTCAACGATCGCATATCGTGAATTTTCTGAGGTGTTCTGCATTGAATAATTTACAGGCTTATTATTTTATACGTTTTATAGGCACCTGCTCCTCAATTATTGATCACCAGAGAGCGCGAATGAAATTTTTGGCTTTGATGGCGTCGATGGCCTAAAAAAATTTAATTCATCATGTCCAATTGAAGCATCTTTAAACAAAGTCGTTAGCAGATTTCAATCATTCGTTGCTAGGATGTTTTAGCATATTGCAGATGCTTCGCCCGATTAAATTCTAAATGATATTAAAAAGATCATAAAATGAAATGATTCAAATTAACTGAATAGGATTCAATGTTTTGTATGTTTGAATGTTAAAATCAAAAATCTCAAAACGTTGAGAAAAACAAACAAAAATCATTTCAAGGACCGAAAAATGTTTTTGAACTTTTTAAGGTCTTCAATTGAATGGAATTTTTAAGAGGCTGAGAATCTAACAGGTCAATGACACCTGCATGGAAACTTCACCTGGTTGTGAACAGTTCGGTTAGGCTCAAGCTCCACAAAAGTCATCCGCTCCTTCTGAACAAATCCAACATCTTCAGCGCACACATTCATTATCATATTATTATTGTAATTTATTATTAGATTATTCATTATTACCTTTACAATTTGTTTGTATATTATTCATTATTATTTTACAATTTATTATTATATTATTCATTATTATTTTACAATTTATTATTATATTATTATTATTATTATTATTATTATTATTATTATTATTATTGTTATTGTTGTTGTTGTTGTTGTTGTTGTCGTCGTTGTCGTCGTTGTCGTCGTCGTCGTAGTCGTCGTTGTCGTCGTCGTCGTAGTCGTCGTTGTTGTTGATGATGACATTATTATCATTGTTTTCATTGCCATTATACTCGATGGCGATGGAATTGGCTAAAAAATTGCAGACATGATAACATCGGTGAAGCCAGATGAGAGGTGTGTCATGGCCTACGTGTCCTCGTACTACCATGCATTCTCTGGAGCCCAGCAGGTGTCGATACCATCATCATCATCATCGGCATCGTCACCATTATCCATAGAATTTAATCATCGCCATCATCGTTCGAATAATTGGAAATTCATTTCATCTCAACATTTTAAAAACTTTATTCTCAAATCGTCACAGGCTGAGATTGCTTCGAGCAGGATCTGCAAAGCACTCAGGATCAACCAGGAGAACGAGAAGCTCATGCAGGAATACGAAGATTTGGCCAGCAACGTTAGTCACCTGACCATCCGTTGACCTGATGGCATGGCTACAAATAGGCTCAACAATGACGACGACGATGATGATGATGATGATGATGGTGATGATAGTGATGATGATGATGATGATGATGATGATGATGATGATGATGATGATGATGATGATGATGATGATGATGATGATGATAACATTAACAAAGATACTAGAAACCTGGAAGGCTAAAATAGAAACAATAGTCAAAATCAATAATAACATTGATGAAAAAAAAAATTAGCAGCAATGGATGTTCATTCGTCTGCTCATAATTTATTCCAGCTACTGGAGTGGATCGAGCAGATGAGACCGCAGCTGGAAAACAGGACCTCGGTGAGCACCCTCCCCCTGGCCCAGAAGAAACTGGAAGAATTTCGTGACTACAGGGGGGTCCAGAAGCCGCCAAAGTTGGAGGAGAAGGCCGGACTTGAGACGACCTTCAACAACCTTCAGACGAGACTCAGGCTCAACAACAGGCCCGCTTACATGCCCACCTCTGGAAAGTTGATACTGGTGGGATGAGGGAGTGATTGTTGTATTGTATTGTTGCTGTTGTATTGTTTTGTTGCTGTTGTATTGCATTGTTGCTGTTATATTGCATTGTTGCTGTTGTATTGTTTTGTTGTTTGTACGTTTTGTTTAGTGGTTACTATTGATTATAATTAGTTATTCAACTAATTAGCATGTTGATTAGCATATTCATGCTTCTTATTCAAGGACATCAGCACCGCCTGGAAGAACCTGGAAAATGCGGAGAAGGGATTCGAGGAGTGGCTGCTGTCCGAGCTTCAGAGGTCTGTTGTGATGATGTGATTATGTGATAATGTGATGATGTGATGTTGTGATGATGTGATGATGTGATGTTGTGATAATGTGATGATGTGATGTTGTGATGATGTAACGTCGTGACCGCGAATTTTTTTATATTTCAAGTTTTTTTCTAATAAATTTTAATTGGACATGTTTTGGATGTTAAAGTCTACTAGCGATGTTCAGAAAGATGGATAGATGAATGGATGAGTGCTTGGATGGATGGATGGGTGTTGGTTGAAACAACCGGTTGGTTGTCGATCGAAGGCTTCAGAGGCTGGAGCATCTGGCAGAGAAGTTCAAGCACAAGTGCGACAACCACGAGGAATGGATGAGTGGCAAGGACCTGCTCATGGCAAAGGATGACTACAAACTCTGCACACTCAACGAACTCAAGGTTTAATTAAAGTTTTGAATTTATGAAAAATAATGAAATAAATGATTTCCTGGGTTTGATTGAATACACCTGTTAAAATGGGGTTGTTGTACCTGTGAAATTGAACTTTTGTTCTCAGTGAGTGACTTCATCGTACGGGGATAATTAGCTTCATGGGGAATAATCATCCTCGTTAAGCTTATTTGAGGCAACTTGAGACTTCTTCCTGATTTTCAATGAACCTCATTTCCTGGGAAATTTATCATTATTTTAACTATTTATTATTAAATTTGATGTTAGATTTGACCTTTTTTAGTTGAGTAAACAATAATAAGCCTAACGAGTTTAATTGGATTAACAGCTGGTAAATAAGAATGAATTGGTGGTAAGCTTGAAATTAATTTAGTTTTTATTTGACGATGGTGATGTGATGTAATTATGATGCAATCACGTTAGTGAGATGTGATCACGTTAGTGAGATGTGATCACGTTAGTGAGATGTGATCACGTTAGTGAGATGTGATCACGTTAGTGAGATGTGATCACGTTAGTGAGATGTGATCACGTTAGTGAGATATGATCACGTTAGTGAGATGTGATCACATTGATGTCCTTGAACCTCCTCAAGGCTCTAAAGAGGAAACAAGAGGCATCCCAGAGCGACCTCAACGCACACACCGAGAGGGTTCAACAGATTTCATCGATCGCTCACGAGTTGAAGTCCGTTCGAAGTTTTGTTTTCGATTCGTTTGAAACAATGGATTTCTTTAAGAACTTTGATTTTTCCATTTTATCTTATTTTTCCTAAACGTTTTTCTTAATTATCGATTAATTTATGTTATCGATTACTACATTGATTACTTATCTTAATTATTTACAATCACACCACTTTGATGTTGTTGTCAAAATAATTTTTTATCGCTGGATCAAGATATGTTTTTCTCATGTTTCAGTTCTCTGGGGTACCATGACACGGCGTCCGTGAACGAGAGGGAAGCAAGAATCCTGCAGGATTGGAACGGATTGAGAGAATTGATGGACGTGAGGAAGGCGAGGATCGAGGTGAACGATTGATGTTTGCTTTCATGATTTCACCATGGTGAAGCAGCTCACCAGAGATTGATGATATCGAGGTCTGAAAGATATCATCAGCACTAATTTGGTGTGATTTCACTTTTATTTAAGTGCAACGAAGTCGCGTGCCGATCACAAAATTGCCACCATGGAATTATCGCCATCGGGAACTTATGTTTCTGTGCTTTGAGAATTAAGAGCTGTTGGTGTCTTCGAGGGATATTATTGAATTAAATTATCTTAAAGTTAGTTGTAGTCATGTAAATGCTTACAAATGTTCTTTAAAATGTTGTTGCTACCGGGCAAATATTCACGAATTTTACGAATTCCAGAGTGCCGAGCAACTGCTGGAAGAGATCGACCAATTGCACCTGGAGTTTGCCAAAAAGGCAGCCGTAAGTTGCTCGAAGATTTAGGACTCGATTATTTTTTTCGATAACCGATTGTCGTTAAGTAATCGTCACTAACGACCGACTGTCGTCAAATGATTTTCATCATCCTCTCCTTAATTTGTGGCAGCCATTTAACAACTGGATGGATGGAGCCAAGGATGACTTGGTCGACATGTTCATCGTTCATTCCACCCAGGAACTGGAAGTAATTAAGATATTTATGAATTATAAATAAATCTCCATTTAAGCCATTAATTTTAGCCGTGATGTCTGCTAAATGAATGATGTCTTGGCTTTTTTCTCATGCTGGATTTTACAAATAGTTGAGAAACAATTTATTTTCAATGTTTTTGAAGTGCGGCTTTAATTTTATGGAAACATTCATTGAGACCTACTCACGATCACCTCATTATGCATTCAAATTTTTCGAATTAATTATTAACGGTTGCAATTACTATTATTCATGAAGATTCTGATAGAGGCCCACCAGTTCTTCAAGAAGGGCCTGGTGGATGCGGAGGAGGAGTTGAACTCCATCTGCGGCTTGGCGGAAAAAGTCCTCGAAGTGAGAGACGAGCACGACTTAATGTGCAAGCTCGACAACCAATACACCACCATCACAGTTGAGGTGGGTCGGTTCAAAGGTCGTGTTTTCAAGTTGAAATATTAATCTTGATAATTTTTAAGAGGTTTTCCATTGGGTTTCTGGTGAATCATGATCTCATTGAGTTCTTTTCTTGACTAGACAGTCAATATTCTTATTGTTGATTTTTGGTAACTATGAATTGGGTGATTATTTCAAAAACGAGTTTAAAAACCTCATTGAAATTAACCACACTGGTAGTGCTTCTGGCCAGCTACCTGCAGTGTGTATGCCTCACGTATGCTACCTGTGATTACTTGTTCGTCCCAAAGGAGCTCCAACAGAGGTGGAAAGAACTTCAGGAGTTGCTCCCAGTGAGGGACGGAGTGCTGGAGAGAGAACTCGAGAAGCAGCAGAAGGACGAGAAGTTGAGGCAGGACTTTGCCACGAAGGCCAACACGGTCGGAAGATGGATCGAAGAGCAGCTCGATAAGGTGACGAGTCGGGATGTGCACGGACGTACACATGTGGATGTCTGAGTTCAATCAACCCGATGATTTCTGTGTTCACCGTTTTCCACACATGAAAGATTACTCCTTAAGAGTTTTGAACAGAAATTCTTTAATTTTAAGAAAATCATTTGCATGACTTCGATCACTAAGTAGCATCCTATTCTCTTGAAATGCCCATTTGAACGTGGGAACTGCTTTCCAATAATAAGGTTGCCAACATGACCTTGGGCAAGGGATCGGTTTTGGAGGACCACCTGGAAGCCATGAAGGAGATGGAAAAGTCTCTGGCAGAGTTCAGGGTCAACTTCAACGAGTTGGAAGAAATTAATCATGAAATGCAGGAAGCCATGGTCTTTGAGAACCAACACACTTCTTACTCCATGGAGGTCAGTCAGTGTGATGTTTTTTTTAGCTGAGATATTTCGTTTAGAATTATTATATTTTGTTTTAAATTAATATATTTTATTAAAATCATATTTTATTAATACATTTTAATCATAATTATTATATTGTCAATCCAATCTCCTTCACATTTTATGGACTGAAGCCAAGTGATGATTCATGTTCCAATGCATCGTACAGGTGAACGTGTGGTCGCATGTAATGTTATTTAATTTATTTGTAAACAATTAACAGACTCTGAGGGTGGGCTGGGAGTCCTTGCAAACATCCATCGTCAGGAACATCAATGAAATTGAGAACCAGGTTGTTCGATCCTCGACTTTTCATTTGATTGAAGCAATTGGATTATTATTTAAGATAAGTTGCTCTTGTTGTCTATTTCTTGATATTATTGCCCAATATTTGCTACTGTTGCCCATTGTTTGCTATTGTTAATGTAAATAAATAAATAAATAATAATAATAATAATAATTTTGTACATCAAAAGAAAAGATGGAGGTAGAGGTTTGCTTGAGTTGCAGTCCCTTCATCAACAGAGTATTTTGAGTCTCGCAGAATATATTCGGTCAGAGAATGGCAGATTGATTCAAATGATAAGAAAGAATGATGACCTCAAAAGAAAATTTTCATTGCAAAAAGAAGCCAATAAAATCCATGTAAAATATAAACTAATGACCTATCTCGAAAACAAAAATTTGATTTGTCAATTGAAGAAATCTCTAGAAAACGAAAAAATGTCAAAAATAGCAAACAAACCACTCCATGGAAAGTTTTTCAAACATTTAGAGGGAGCTCACATAAACAAAGAATNGTCTTGAATGTATTTGTTCATGAAATCATTTGTTGAGCTTGAATGTATTTGTTCACGAAATCATTTATTGTGCTTGAATGTATTTTGTTCATGAAATAATTTATTGTGCTTGAATGTATTTGTTCATGAAATCATTTATTGTGCTTGAATGTATTTGTTCATGAAATCATTTATTGTGCTTGAATGTATTTGTTCATGGAATATGAAACTCCGGTAATGCGGAGCTCCAGCAGAGATTCCTCAAAGGAGTGACCCCGTCTTCGGCCCTGATCTCCTAACGCTTTCTGGGTTGGTCCGCACCCGGTGATCAGCCGGGTGTCTCTGCTGGCTTGTACTTGTTTTCTCCACTTCCAACTCTCAACAATTCTTCTTCATTCCTCCTTCGTCAACGTTCTTTGACGCACTGAAAGTCGGCCTCTTGTTTCGCCGTTTTTGTAGGTCTAGCATGCGCCGACTTGAGAGGAAACCTCTCGCCGACCTGACAGGAGGCCCTCGCATCCTACCATTGGCTGCTTAGTGATGACACGCTATTGGCTGTCTCGTTTTGTTCACAACCAATTGGAAGCCGTTTTAGCAGCCTTCGACATTCGTTCCATAACTTTGTTTCTCTCTCTACCCGGCAGGTCAATCTCTCTAAAGAAGTTGTAACTATCCACCAATCCCCGTGCTCCAACTTCGATGACAAAGAAGTGTACTCTATATCCTTTGTCAATGAGGTCCATCGTAAGCTCAGAATACCTATCTTCTTTAAGCACGTTGCTTTGCTCCATTCTGTCTTCCCAAGGAACTGTCAGCTCTGCTATGATGATGATATCTGTTTCCTTGGATGCCATTACTGCATCTGGCCTTTGTCCACTCTCCTGAATCACCTGGGGATAGTGCTTCATCCCTGCGTTGTCGGCTGCTGTCATCCAATCATTTGCATTCTCTAGGAGATTGGGGTTTTGTACTTATTCCTGGCATACTGAGATTCGCCTTCTCGCAGAAAATACATCCTCCTCTGTGGGACGGACTCGCGAGCGTTTGCCTTTGAACATGGCAATTTGAAATTTGCAATACTTGGATGTGCCGCCATGTATACCGACCTTGCGCTAGGGCATACATTTGACGAAACATGCCGAAGCGTCTGGACCTCTCCACAGAGCACACATCTGGAATCTTCTACCATTCCCCATTTCTGCAGGTTGTCACGAGAGGGTAGTTGGTCATCCATGGATCTTATCACAAAAGACAGCCGGAGCGGTGGCACCACCGTGGTCGTTCCATGAGATTGGTCTCTGTAGGGCCTCATCCCATGTTGTCCACTGTCCTTGTTAGTCTTGTTGCACTGCTTTTGTGATCCTGGCATTTTCTACATCCATTTTCCTCTCTTGTATGATTAACGCCAATCTTTGGGCGTCGTTGGCCTGTGTCCACCTGATGGAGTGACTCCAGCCGATTCCATGACGACCGACGTGGATGGGGCCTCGTATCTCCCCAAGTCAGAACTTCTCTTGACTTTTCTATTTTTCTTGGGCATTGAATTTTCTCCCAGATCTGAGCAGCGGCTTGGATCCGCAGATTGTACTGTCCGTGGAGTTGTTGATCATCAACTGCGTTCTGATCTTGCTAATTCTGAACTCTTCAGCAACGGATCTGAAAGGCATTTTCAGTTTTTTTTCCAGAAGGGCGACCTCGGATAGCCTGGAGGCAATCCCAGCCATTTCCTGGTAAGTTGGTTGATGCATCTCTCCATTGCTTCCACTCTAGGCAGGCCAATCTCTTACATTGTTAACGGCCACATTAGCCTTGGGAGGAGCACAAACTGTACTAGCCATACTTTAAATCTTCCGGGAAGGAACACTCCATCAATCGCGTCCAAACTCTCCTTCATCATTTTCCATGTAGCGGTTTCCTGAGTTCTGTCCTTGAGGGTTTCGTCAAACACTCTCCCTAGACTTTTCACTGGCTCTTCCTGCACAGTCGGGATTCGCTGACCCGCCACCCGGAAGAAAACATCACTGCGAATTTTCCCTCGAAGTTAGTGCTAGACTTCTGGATTTTGTAGGCTTGAAGGACATTCTACACCACTCGAGCAGATCGTTCATTTTGCTTTCTGCTCATTACCAGAGTGGTGTCGTCCATGAACGCCTTGATTGAAGACATGTGGAACTTCCGACCGATAAGCACCCTTTCGTTATGAGACCCTGCTGCATTTAGAAGGACCTGCTGCGTTTGCTGCATCGCCAAAACAAAGAGACACGGGGTGATTGCGCACCCCATGGCAATTCCCACCTGGAACGGAATCCACTTTGTTATATACGCCTTTGTGGAGAACCTCATCTCAAACTCTCTGAACTATTCTTGTAGAATCTTGATCACCAGTATCGGTGCATGCTGGTTTTCCAATGTTTTCCAAAGGAGGTGATGTGGCCTTATTTATTGTGCTTGAATGTATTTGTTCATGGAATCATTTATTGTGCTTGAATGTATTTGTTCATTTATTTGAAATGTCCGCATTAAACATTCAGACAATTGAGCAGTTTTTTAAATAAATATTTCAAAAATAAAATATTTTATGAAATGAAATAAATGAAGTGTTTCTAATAAAATTCACTTGTCGCATTTTCATCTGTCTTTATGAAATATTCAAGGCACTTGAATAATATTAAAAAATTGCAATAATATGATTTCCAGCAACAACCCTAATTTTAATGCTATTAATAAGACCACCTAGTAACATTTATTTTGATTGCAACAAGAATAATTGTATTGTTACTCATAATATCGTGATTCATTTCTGGAGCACTGCGAGGGCATAAATTTCCGAGAGAAAGAAGTACGTGCAGGTAAAATGGAAAAGAAGGAAACATGGAATTTATTCAGTCATCCTTCGATGCTTTTTGTTTGAAAAGACAAACTTCTGAGATGCTTTTATTGGAAAGTTGCAAATTATGATTTTTATTATTTTTCGATTTTACACAACTTTTCTCAAACGAAAGTAAAACAATTGTACGGGGACGACTTAATTGTCGCTGGGACTTGGAGAGGTTACAAGGAGAATCATGTCACAGAATGTCACATCACGTCACATTAAGCGGTCTTCGAAGGGAATGTTTCGAACATTCCTTTGTATAACTGCCTCTCTCTTGCCAGGATTTCGTTCAAATGTTTCCGAGCTGAGTTGAGTTGTTTTTCAGCAATCCGGATACTCGGATTCAACTTGACCACGTGACTAAGATCATCCACTGCACTCTTGAAATCCTTCATTTCAATGGAAGCCTGGAAAGAAAGTCATTTATTCACTCGTTCCACTCGATGCTGTGACGGAAATAATTCAACCATGTGAAGGAAATAATTCAACCATGTGAAGGAAATAATTCAACCATGTGAAGGAAATAATTCAACCATGGCTCTTCTGAAGAGACATTTTTCGTTCCTCGAATCGAGTTCCAACGCCTTGGAGCAGGCCTGGAAAGCCTCGTGGGGATTGTTTTCCTTGAGATGGCACAGGGCCAGGTTCATGTGTGACGACATCAGGAGGTTCCTTCTCTCCGCTGCATCGCAATCTGAACTCAACTCTTCAAACTGCAAATACTCGACCACTTTTCCAAAGAATTTCTTTGCCAGGACAATGTTTCCGCGCTGTTATTTCATAAATGTTACAAATAAATTTTGTTGTATTTTTCATTTTTCCACATTGAAGCATAATACCTCAAAGTAACAAAGAGCTTTCTGTTTATCTTTCATTGACTGATCTAGTTTTTCATCGGGAGTCATGTCCCAGAAGTCCTTGGCCTTGAAATTATGATTTTTTCAATGCACTTTCGCTTTGACAAGAAAATTAATAAGCAAAAATCTTTTGATATTAAGCAGCAAGCTAATTATTCAAAACACTAAAATGAACCCTGATGCATTCGAGCAGCTGAACGTCGTACTCCAGATCAGCATCCGGTGGAATGCCGAGTTCCTTGCTTCCGAGAGCTCCATAGGCCACGTGACTCTTGACTTTGAGACGAGATTTTTCTTTCCTTGAGAACCTCAGAAGCGCCTGTTCAACTCCGGGCACAACTCCAAACTCTGAACCTTCGCCCAACTGGAAGGAAACCACTCTTTCCTCGAATATCCTCTTCTTGTACATCCCAATTATTTCCACTGGAATAAGGGGGTTCGATTATTTACATATTCGTTAGTGGGATGGGCTTAAATTGCGGTGATAAACTGTGCCTTCACTTAAAAGAAAATTGTGGACTCGAACCCCGCCACATCGAACTGAGATCCATTGGAAGTCGTGCATGCATCGAGGAGTGATTTTTTATCTCCAGAATTTAAGCGGCGTGAACATTTGAGAAAAAAAAACAAACCTGTGCATTGAGCACCTTCGTTCGGCATTCCGTACGTTTCGCCACTTGACAACAAACTCGTGTAAACCGACCCATCACCGTCGTCTGAAATATCCCTCCCTTGGAAACAAAATATTTTTTAAACCTCCAATTTCATTCATCAATTTTCAGAGTAAATCCTCCCTTCGTTACCGTGCCAACGAAGAAGTTCCACTTGGAAAACTAAGGTGGCGTCAGGGGGCACGAGGGGTGGACGACCCTGAGACCCGTATGCGAACTCGGGTCTGCACCGAAACATGGAAACTTCTCCCTCGTTCATCGTAGGAATTCCAAATTCCCAGGCCAAAATAACTTCCGCTGGAAATTGGATTAAACATTGAATGAAAATCTAATGATTATTTATGCTTCCTCAAGATTTTTGTTCTTTTGCAGTAACTGCTACCTTTAAGAGCACGTTTTACTTCACACCTGATGAGAATGATTAAGATAATATCAATTAATATGATAAATTTAATATGACGACATCAATTATGTGCCAAGGATAAATTGACTTCTGATGTCACAAATCAATTTTTCTCAAATGTTATGAAAGAAAATTATTTGATGCCATCAGCCAAGTTGTGATTGAGTACTTAATATTCCAGTTTAACGGTATTCACTTTAACAACTCACCATCACCGATGGTGAAACTATAAGGCTTTGATTGGTCCATCCACGAATCCAGCAACTGACCATTTTCCAAGTACATGCTGAACTTCAAGTAGACTTTATCTCCAAACAGAGGACAAGTCATCGATTGCCCAGAATTTTTCAAGACCTTCAATAAACCGCCATCTTTCTTTGGACTGATGTCCACTCCTTCCTGAAACAAGTTGATCATTTCTTCCCGGTAATTAGGCAAGTCGTCTGCCTGGTTGAGAAGTTGCTCGTCAATGATATTGCAGGCGTTGTTTGAGTTGCATATATGGCTCGAAGGCAGGGTCATTATAAAAGATTTTGAACGTAAAAATCCTTCAACGGCGAAAAAAAAATCGTGAAAAGAAGCGAAAATTTATTTTCCTGCCGAAAATAAACAGTTGTGACGAAAAATATGAAAGTTGAAGGATTGCAAAACAACAAGGATGAGCAAATATCAATTTGATAAGAAAGAGGGAGGCATGCCAAATGAGATTGTGAATTACAAGCAATTTCACGTGACCATCAATGCATTACTGCTAGGTCATCCCTTATTTAAAAACCTTAGGAGAACATTTCCAGGCGCAACTTGTTTCTTCATGCTTCTAGAATTGGCTCATGAAGTCTGATATAAAATTAATTATTTTCATAAACGAACAATCATATTCTCGTAAATTGAACTTCTCTTTGTTTGAAATTCAAATAAATCGTCATTGAAAACGTTTTAAAAATTAATTTTGAGAATCTCTAGGTGTTTTATGTGCATATTTTTGTCGTCTCAAGTGATCTCCCGTAACTGCAACATTGCTTTTAATTATCTGTCTTAATCAGTAAAAGTACTGTTATCAAATGTAAAAGTACTGTTATCAAATGTAAAAGTACTGTTATCAAATGTAAAAGTACTGTTATCAAATGTAACGTAGATGACATGCAAACCACCTTTCATCCATCCATAGATGCTCAAGATCAGACTCCATCGTATCATTGAAAAGTCCATGATGATCATCATCATCATCAGCATCACCTCATCTTGAATGATTGCTTGCATTCGAAATGTTATGCGAGTTCCCATAAAGAATGCATTTCAGATAATTATTCTGTTAAATGAATACTATAATAACTACAATGCATGCCATTGTGTGAAATTATTAAATGATATTTTATATTATTATATTTCATTGTTACTAATAATAATAATCAACAATAATATTATAATAATTATCATTATCATTATCATTATCATTATTATTATCTTATCATCGTAGTGACGTGAAACTCAAGAATGGCTTCAACGCAAACATCGAGGTTCACGCAATTAGCATACAACTCGGAGCACACCGACGATTCTTTTGTCTTGTTTCCCTTTTATTTTATTTATTTCATTTATTTTGACTTTTAATCTCTGACATCGTTTTTCAGTTTCCAATGAATCGAATGAGCCACGGAGAAGAGGAAGATGAATGTAATTTGTGAGGAATGATTTAAATAAATTGGGGAATGATTTAGATCTCGAGAGTAAACTGCACGAAACCACCATAAAAAAACCCCTTGAAGAAATCGAGCGGATGTGCTAAAACTCTTGTGTGCAGAATATGAGTCATAATTCTTTATTTTTCTCGAATCGGGGACGAAGTAACGTGTGACTTTAAACCATTTCCTCGCTTATTATTATTATGCAGTCGGTCTCATGTTTGTTTGCGATTTTAAATTAACAAACATCCTTCAACTGCAAAACACGAAGAGAAGTAAAAATGTCCTTTTGCTTTAATGCTCCGGTTTACTTTTCATCACTCAGTGATCCACCGTTTTTGGAGAAATTCTAGTCAGAGATTCGAGATCTAGAAACGAAATAAATATTTAATCAAGAGGGTTTAACAAAAAAGCCCACCCCCCCTAATGCAATTAATTAGACAATTATCACGATTAATCCAATTGGCTGGAGACAATCCCATGATTTAAGTGTATCCTAACGCACCAATTATGCGAAGGCCTGGAGTTGTTCAGAAAACAAATGCGTCTCTCAAATGTTTAAAAATGTTTGAAAAATAGTTTTCAAACGCATTTTGCTCCGACATCAATCATCCGGTGGGACAAGACCTCTTTCTGCACGATGCGATATTTGTTAATATAAGAAAATGGGATCAACTTGATGAAACAGAAACATTTGAATGCTCGTTGGAATTTAACTTCATGGCACAAACCCATCAAAGATGGAAGGTTGCGAATGGATTCATGAAAAGATTTTACCGGCATTGTTTTCAACAAGCAGCACGAATAAATAGAATTGCGGTGCGCAATGTCGCGTTCATTATCTCAATATTTTCCTCGTGTCGGCAACGATTTGAATCAATATTTATTTCTAAAATGAAAGAAAGGGATAACAATGTTCTGCATTGAATAATATTCTGATTGATGGGAGTGACTCAAAAAATAATGGATGGTGTTATGGTTGTGCTGCCGTGAGATGTTAAATTGAGTTTTATCGTCATCGAGGTTCAAACTTTACAATCGGATTAATAACATTGGAGAATCATAAATTGATATCCTCCGATAATCTAATAACGTTTCATAAGTCCTTCGCGCAAGTGGATTCGCTGATTGCTATAAAACAGGAAAGTAGAAGATGGCGACGACGATGATGGACTGGCGAGGGATAATAAGACTCAATAATATTCGGATTGGCATGTCGGTCATGTAGTGGGAATTCGTTCGAAGCAAAAATGGCGAACCTGAAAATCGTTCTTGAAGCATCTCAAAGAGCTTAATAATGTCGACGATTACAATCTATGTTAAGCTCTAAACAATGGGCAGAGATGCATTTATCGGTTCTAAGGGAGAGTTCAACTTATTTAAGAAACAGAGTTTTATTTTCTATCACCAGAACATAATTTTTTTTATGAAACGTTTCATGCAATTCCTCACTTTTGCACATGCAGCCATCTTACTGGTTTGGCATGCAACCATGACAACGTGCATCATAAGGACTTCCAAATGCAGCACCATCAGGAAAACTCTAATCAAGCAGCTTCTTAACCTTGTTCCACCCCAGAGGTTATTCTATTCGACACCAGACCGACACGAACGATAACATTAAAATCTTTCCCGCTCATCAACAAATAAAATCCTTGAAAACAAAAAATTAACTTTATTTACAAAGATAGTAAAATTCATTGTGCAGTTTTAAATAAATCCAGAGCATGCACAAGTGTTGTTCTGCAGATAACAATCCACACTGTTGCACTGAGAACACCTAAAAATAGTCAAAGTGAATGTAATTCCATGTGTTCATTGAAAGAGCATGAAGACAATACCTGGTTTTGATGTTGGAAATGCTAATAGATCATGCATTGGATAAGTCCACTTTGGATTTATTTCTATGGCCACCTCATCCCGGTACACGTAAAGGAAGATGATGTAAGAAATAATCTAAAAACAAACATATTTATTCAATAAGATGAAACTTGTCGATTTTTTTGGCAGCCCTACTTTTAGACTGTGCCTTTTTTTTTGTAATGAATAAACTAAATGCAAATAAATGAAAAATTTAAAATTATAAAAAGCAAGTACCCCCAAAAATATGCTGATTAAATTCAGAATAATTTTCCATATGAGCAGCTTTTGTGATTTCCGTTTGTCTGCAAAATACAGGAATTTAAAACAACTTAATCGAAATCTAATCAATAAATAAAATTACTTGAAGTCGTCAGATATTGTTTATCTCATTGATTTTTCTTTCAATCCTGGCATATTTGGGAAATTCATCAACCATGGATATAAGTTTCTGTTCCTCTTGATATGCCAAAAGATCATTTTTCTTCGCTTTGTCAACATCAGAATCACTAAATACGATCTTCAAAATCTTAAATCACAAGGAACATTAGGTAGGTAAAGTTTAAATGCAGCCAATGTTCTGAAGTGTACTAACACATGAGCAGGCATCAAGAAAAAAAGATGAAAACAAATGAATAAATATGACAACGAAAGGTATAACGATCATAGTAAACATTCTTCAGTTAATTGAAAGAAATGCGAACATGCACGAACATTACCGAGATTACCTTGATGCAATATAAACAACTCTGGGATACACATCTTATTTGTTTTTAATATTAAAATGTTATAACCTAAGATCTTATAAATTTATAACTATCCCATTTTTAATATAAAAATTAAATGTAATTACTTGCCTTATTTAAAATAAATTGTTCACTTTTCGCATTTAATTTAGCTTGTTGTGAGCCTGTTCATAAAGTTTTGATTATATCAGGAATTGCAAATATGATTCCAAATCAGATTCTGAACGACTTGTGCGCGTAAGTGATTTTAAAAGCATTATTGATGTCATTTAACGGTTTTTGGCCACATTAAAACTTGTACTAGAAATTCTTTTCCTTTGTTTGGTAATTTTCAAACTGTTTGCAAAATGTTGCAATCCTAGGAGATTCATTATCAACTTGCCAGAGAAAGAGAGTCAAGATGTCATAAGAGTTTTTTTCCAAGTGGAATTGGCTCATTGGTTTTACCTAGATTTTTATTGGTCAGAAAATTTGTGCAAAGCCTGCAGTCTCAAAGAATTTGCCTATGAAAATATCCTTTCTAAAAACCATTTTCAAATAGAAGCGTTGAGTTTATTTAAGTATTTTTCTTTAACTGCGTTTTACTTTTCAATTATTGCCCTTCTCTGTCAAAATTCAAGGAGAATTTTGACCAAGCCTTTGAGTCTTGGAAGATTTACAAGCAGTCTGTACCAACATATGGGGCCATAATGCTTGATCCAGGACTTGAATTTGTAGGTTTTTGTACGTTGAACTTATTCATTATACCTTCTCCTAACTTTTAAATTAACTAACAATTACAGTTCAATTGTTCAACAGTTTGGACAAATATAGATTGGCGATTTCATCACTTCATCTCATTGTAGTGCCTGCTGCTTCAAGGTTATTGGGTCAAGAGCAGTTGGGGATTTCCAAAGGGCAAGGTCAATCAAGATGAGGCTCCCATAGACTGTGCTATAAGAGAGGTGGGATGATTGTATGTTATTATTATATGTCTTGTGTTGCTTCACAAGCGCTACTAAATGCTTTCTATGAGCAGTATCTAAAGATAACTAATAATAATATGTTTAAATTCAGGTTCTGGAAGAGACAGGATTCAACATAACAGACATGGTTGATCCAAACAATTACCTGGAGTATCATTTCAATGAGCAGGTGTGTCGTTTGTATGTCGTTCCAGGTGTTTCCATGGATACAAAGTTTCAAGCTCAGACGAGGCAGGAGATCAAGGTATCCATTATTAAATATAATTACGTATTGAATATCCCAACATATTTGATAATTTTTAAAATCAATAATTTTATGGACTTAATCGTCTGCCCGGACACCCGATTTCCTGTTAAATTTTTAGGATTACACATGGTTCAGGGTAAATTACCTTCCGAGTCACAAGAAGGACAACATTTGCAAGGTCCACTACAACATGAATGCCAACGCATTCTTCATGGTCATCCCGTTCCTCAGGTGAAATTTGTTTCAATGTTATTTGATTTGATATCATCTGATTGCTATTTAATAATATATTAAACATAATGTCAGTTGAATTGAAACTTATTTCTACAATGCTTGTGAAATCGAATGAAAATGTTCGGTGAATTCATGTTTGTAATGCTTAGAATTTGTGCTTTGATGTTGGGGTTGACTCGATGAAGTTATTGTTGTTGTTATTGAAGTTGCGTTGTGATTTTTGCAGAAACTGTAGTGTTACTACATCAGCAGTAACAACAACAATTGTATTTTCATTAGAATGATCTGAACAATAGAAAAGGATCATCAACAACATTAATTATGATAATGGTGACTGAATGAAATGTTAATTAGGGAGCTGAAAGTTAAAATCCAGCAAATGAAAACCTCTACAAAGGGACACACACAACATGCTCCTCATAAAGTTCATCACGGTGACACTTCACAGGAACAACCGATCGAGGCAAAGACGGTCAAGAGGGGTGAGTGGAGCGTGCGAAATTCGTCACGACGATGTCGAGCAGGTCGATGATTTCACTTCTTCGGTCGTTACTTGCTTGGTTACTCATTATGATAGTGATATTATTCATTGTTTCCAGGTAGAAAAAATACAGACAATGCCAACAAGCAACACAAGGAAAAGGCAAAAGAGGTTGCATTGAATCAGGTAAAATATAAGATTACATAAATATTTATTGAATGTCTACAACTACATTACTTTATAAACAATTTATCGACAGGGTTCCAATTCCGACGCTGACGACAATTTCGAAGGTTTGGAAATTCTGAATTTCTAATGACTTAATTTCAATGGAAGTTGATTGCAACTCATCACCACCCAAAAGCTCTTCCACCGGAAGTCGACGACGTCGGGTTTCCGGCCTTCGAGTTCGTCAGTCCCGAATGGAAGAATTTCGAACTGAACACGGAGGAAGTTCTCGACGCCATGTGTTCTTCCTCGAGTGCCCGATTACAAACTTGTGACTCTCGCCAGTAATTATTTTTAACTCCGAGCACGTTCGACAGTTGCCAGGATAATATGCCAAAATGCAGAGCTTCAAATGTAGGAAGATGTAATACTTATTAAACACTGACTGACTGTTACATCCAAATATCAAATGTACAACAATTGTCGGCCAATTGTTTGAGTTTGAAATTATGTGGTAGCCAGTGAAAAGGATTTGTTTCGAATGACCTTTTGTTGAACCTGTGACCTCGCGGTTACTTAATCCGTTTGTTGTTTGTGACGGACGCATGCGCAATCAAAGCATCCCCGTGAAGCCATAAATTACTTATGACGCTTGCTGCCTGTAATTGCTTGTCACCTCGTCACTCGGGGTCAGGGGTCGTGAGTTGTTCAAATGTGGGCCACGTTCTAAGGTGCTATGGATATTAATAATTAACTTGTTGTAGACAATAGTAATTAACCTGTTAAGGATATATAATTATTATATTAAATTAGATACTTAATATATATAATAAGTAATCAACTTGATCTCTGTAGTAGTAGCAGTAGTAGTAGTATGATGTCCCCAGCATAACTGGATGAATAAGACAATGAATCTAGTGATCTCACGAGACGAACAAGTTTAAATTGAATCGTTGTGAATTGACCTCGCGGAAGGATGTCATGTCCGAGTTAAAGATTCACATCACAAACGACTCGAATGTCAAAGCCTAACAAGTCATAAAACAGATTTATTCTGTCACTGCGTGGAACTCTTCCATTTTTCTGTCACCAACATCATTTTGGCGACGTCAAAAAGAAAACTCGGAAGATGTGAACGGCTCCAGGTCTAAAATGACCATCGTGAAACAATGTCCAAGCGAAATGAATATTTTTATGACGGATTTTGATTTCGTTGTCTGTTCACACTTCATTCAGGTAACATCCTTCATTTCTCTTATTCACAATCCAACTTCGTGTTATTCTTGGAGTGCAAAAAACAGTCACAAGAGCACAAGTGGACATCTGTAATGGACACGCCCACAATTGGTTGGTATAAGTTTGGAAGTAACGATTGATGATTTATGTTTTCCGTTGTCTGAGGTGGGTTTCCAAGACGATTTATTTCGCTAAGTGATAATTAATTTAATTAAAGGTGACCTATGTTTAACAAAAAATATTATTGCCAATTCCTGTTAGTTCCAGTTAAATATTTGCCATCGCATAAAACGAAATCTACCGAGTTTCTTGGCGATTTTGCTTTTTGCACCACATTGCTAATGATCCAACCAGAACAAGAATAAATTAAAAACATTATATAGCGCCCCATCAAAACTTAAATTGAAAACATTATTACATTTACAGATTGAGATGGAATCGACTAGTGATAGCCACACGTTAGAATGCCTGGTGTGTGGCGACAAAAGTACTGGCAGACATTATGGTGCCTTGTCCTGCGAAGGATGCAAAAGTTTTTTCAAGAGATGCGTTCGCAACAGGTCTGCTTTTTCATGCAACATGTTATATAATCTTTTATTTCATTAATAAATTTTATTATTATTATGTTTTCGTCAGGGTTCTAGCAAGAGATCGATACTTATTTTAAATTGTTTAAATTTTCACGAAATTTGAAACGATAAAGCATTCATTTAATTCTTAAAGCGAAACTTTAGTTGATAAAGAAGAGAAGTTAAGCTTGAAATATTTGCAGGAATCAACTTTTTTGCGAGCCTAAATAAATCAAATTTGTTTTTCTTTTATTTCGATGATATATTTTGTTTAAGTGAAAACGAATATAAACATGCGAATGGTAATTCTTTAAGGCCTCATTTTTTTGTCGAGTGTTTCTTGTTCTCAAGTAATGTTTCAACAAATAATGTTTCAATCAAATAACATTTCAATCAAATAACACTTCAATCAAATAACATTTCAATCAAATAACATTTCAATCAAATAACGTTTCAATCAAATAACATTTCAATCAAATAATGTTTCAATCAAATAACATTTCAATCAAATAACATTTCAATCAAATAATGTTTCAATCAAATAATGTTTCAATCAAATAATGTTTCAATCAAATAACATTTCAATCAAATAACATTTCAATCAAATAATGTTTCAATCAAATAATGTTTCAATTAAGTTAAATATAACGTAACACGATTAAAACGCGAATTGTAATTTCTCGGATTTTTTCAACAATTTGAACATTCACTGAATAATTAATTCTCCATTTTCAGGAGTAAACATTTAAAATATTTTTTCCATCAAAATTAAAATTTGTCAGGAAAACCTTGTCATTTCAAGTGCACGTGCAGTTACATTAATACTTCAATAATGTAGTGCAACACAATCACGTATATTAGTGCTTCCATAACGTGAATCGTCTCAGAATTTCAGTGTAATTAAAGGATAAATAAAGGTTAATGAAAGGATAACTAAAGGATAAATAATGTGATGTCTTTGAATAAAAATGTTTAGAAGCTAAAATCTCTGCAGATTTTTATCCACGCATTCATCTTCTAAAGAATCCATCCATCATTCACCCGCATTCATTTATTTGTTCATTCCTTCACTCAATATTTGTCAAACGCATCCTTGGACTTGTTTTTCAAACTCAATTCAAAGCAGCAAGATTTATTTTGAGTCCGCCATGTTGTTCATTTGATCCACTTTTAAGGATTATTTTTAAGATCGTCTTTTGCATGCAAAGATGGAGGTGCGTGCGAAATCAACCAAGCGAAACGAACCAAGTGCCAGAGTTGCAGACTCGCGAGGTGTCTGACTGCCGGTATGAAGCACGAAGGTGTGTTCTATTTTTAAAATTTAGGAAAATTATGAAATTGTAATTTATTTATAATGATAACAATCATTTTTTATTAAATGAGTTGTCAATATGATAATTCATGAGCAATTTATTCCTCATTAATTTTTGAATTAAAATCTTGACGTCTGCAAATCAAATTCAATTTCGCTGCCATTTTTAAATTTAAAGCGTTCGCTTGCTTGTTTTTTTTTTCACATTTACAGGTTATTTTTTAATATTTGTTTAAAAATATTCCATTTATCATGAAAAGTTAATTTAATTTTTAATCTCATCAGCAGTTCAGATGGGAAGAACCTACAAAAGTTCGATCGGAGGTCCACATTTGAAGATCTTTAATCGTCTGCAGGAGTTTGAACATCTCTTGAACTTTGAACTCAACGACTCGAACCCAGCTCTTCACTCTCCTCATTCCAGACAGCTGCACGCTCTTCACATCCTTCGTTCCGTCATTCAGTGGAGTGAAAAAGTTACCTCACTGGTTGGCCTATCGCCGTACGATTCCAAGGTCTTGATCGGTCAAACCTGGCATCACGTGTACGCCGTTGCACTCATCCGCTCCAACCTTCCATCTATCCTGAAAGAATCACCTTCTGATGGAAGCCTATTCATCTTCTTCGAAAGATTGAAGTCTCTTTGCAGTTCAGGTTATGAAATGATCTATCTGAGAGCACTCCTGCTTCTCAATCCAGGTAACACAGTTCGTGTA